>PVIH01001501.1:9100-232390 GCA_004025045.1 Sigmodon hispidus
AAAAAAAAAAAAAAAAAAAAAAAAAAAAAAAAAAAAAAAAAAAAAAAAAAAAAAAAAAGAATCTAAAACTTAAATAAATAAATAAGCAAATAAGATTTTTCCTTCCTGGCAGCCAGATTGACTTCACTTTCCTGCTGTTATACCTGCCCCACCCTGACAGACTGTGTTCCCTCTGGAACTATAAGGCAAAGTAAATCCATTCTCCTCTAAAAGAACAATGGGGAGGGAGTTATAGAGGAGGTCACCCACCTGTCAACTCTGGCCTCCACATACATGTTCACACATGTGCATCTGCATATACATGTGCGCCTATACACGCATGTACACATATATGCACAAAAGAAATTCATATTGCTCTGACAAGGCCATGCTTCCTTCTCCCTCAAATGGCACTGGACACTAAAGCATTCTGCTTAAGGACCAACTCAGATTCCTGGGAGAACATGGCAGATTCTGTTAGGATGGCTCTCCTAAGAATTTCTCAGGCTAAGTTCAGATATAACTGCTCTGGGGGCATATGCAGATCTCAAGAAGAATGGCAAACGCTTCTGGAACATAGAAAATCAGTGTTTGCAACCTTTATGGGAAGAAGGCATAGGACAGAAAAGAAACCTCCAAACTCACCCATCAGAGTTTATCAATTTAAGATCAGTGCTTGATCCCCTGTGTCTCCAGCAATGAGCACACATGGAATTCCTTTCAGAAATTATAGCATGTTAGTATTAATTTCTTTCCAATAAATGACATTTGTTCAAGATGGTATAGAGTCTAAGGCTGTGCTTCTGTTGTGCTAGTAAATTACCACATGTGCTTTCAAACTCACTGAGTCTGAGTCCTTAGAAGGGATGTGGGTAGCAAAGAAAGTATAGTAAGTATAACTGAGACGTAAGTCTGCCTCATTTGTTATTAAAGAACTTTTAAAGTACATGTTGGGAACCTCCTAGGGTGGGTCCTGAATATTATATAAATATCAACATAGTTGAGAAAGGGTTAAAAACAGCGTAATGCTTTGTGATCCCAATTTTACCAAATCTGAGGGCATGTCTGCAATGACAACAATGTCACAAGCCCTTCCCACATGAGACCAGCCATCAAGAGCAAAGGTGAGTATGGGAAAACATGTGGGAAGAGGGGATAAGGACTTATCATGATGAGTGGGATGAGGTTCTGAGGTCGCTCCAATACAAAGGTGTTTACTACGCCTTTGGAAGGAGAGACACAACAATTTCTCAACAAGAATAAAGTGTACAACAAGAACAAGTGAGAAGATAAATTTGACAGTGCAATTTTAAATACATGGCCAGTAGCACCACTTTCTTATTCAGTTGAAATAAATTTAATACCCTCACTATAGCCTCACAAAGGTTTTGTGGGGTTTTTTTGTTTTGTTTTGTTTTGTTTTGTTTTGTTTTTTGTTTTTTAAGTGCTAGTATTTGGGGGAAAAATCAGAGTCCTCCCAAATCCAGATAACTACAAGAGAGTCATTGCCAACTAGCTGGTCAGTATACACAGGGTCAGGTCTAAACATACTTATAGCTGAGGGAGATTTACCTGAGTGGTACTGTTTCCTACCCAAGATCCCTTGGCAATTAAGAAACAAAGAATCTGTTAGTTTTCAAGAGCCTTGGGGAAGTAGGAGTCAATGGAGGCTGTTGGTCAAAAGGGAAACATTTTGCCCTCAGCCAATCTGGGCATAAAACAAAATAATATATTTTGTATTTTGCAACTGGAAACAGACATTTCATATGTACTACTATAAAAAGTGACAGGCAAATGAAGTGGGAGTCAATTAGCTTGATTTGATTATGCAAAATTATATTTTAAAAATCACATTTTATCCTATAAAGGTGGGCTATTGTAATTTGTTTATCAAACACAGTATTAATGTAATTTAAAATTGAATTTTATTTTAAGAAATAACAAGAGAAGAAAGTGAGAGAAAAGTAAGACACTAATGGAATAACTCTGACTGACAGACTATCAGACTCATTTGTAAAACTAAACTCCAGACAGCTCAGGTCAGAGACAAAGGAAACTGGAAGAGAATTGGACCTGATAAATAGTTCCTGCTTTCACTGTCAATTTTAAATATAACCCTTGCTTCCGATAATTTCTCCAATGACTGTCTCCTGAAACCAACTGCACTTGAAGAAATGCTATTAGATTCATAAGGAACAGCTCCATTTTTCTTCATATCTTGGGAACTTTCTTCCATGTCCAGAGCTCCTGAGATATTTTCAGACAGGCAAGCAGAAGAGAGAAAAGGATTTGGATGTAGGGAAATCAAGTGGGGTGGGGTGGGGTGGGGTAAACAACTTGACCAAAATGTGACTGACATTTTTTTTGGAACACAGAAAAACAAAAGAAGTTACAATGACTGAAGACTATAACTCCCTCTTATATTGTCCACTTCAAATTGTTAACAAGATTTTGGTAGCAATATTTTACTGAGAGATGGCAGAAAATATCTTTATTCTCCTTCCCCAGTTGATCCCAGGGGATCCTGCTTGGTGCTATCCTACTTAGTGTCTCATTTTGTCCTCACTTTATTTTTGCTTAAAATAAGGATGTTTGATAAATATCTCCTAAGTAATAAGTCTAGTTATTGGGGAGAAATAGGCAACATGTGATAAAATCTCACAATTTGCCTTCTTAAAGTATGAGTTTACCAAGTAACCTCACTTAGACATCATCCAGACAACTCTGAGTAATAGTGACAGTTCCCCTATAAGGAGGGCTAGGATCAAATTTTTAAGGAACATTTTGCACAAACCCAAAGTGGACACTAATCCTGACTTGAGCTCCCCATGCTCCTGGAAGGGAATTATTTTCCTAAGAGCTGACCCACAGGCTCCTTCCAGCGCATAATGATGTCATGTTTTCGACGTACTTTGAACCCACACAGAAGGAAGGCAATACAGAAGTTGAAGACATTCTTCTCACACTATGTAAGACATAACTATCATATTTCTGATGTGCATGTAGAAATAATCAGTCTATAAAGTCACCACACAAAGAGAGACAGGTCCTCCATGGTTCTGCAAGATTATCGAGTGCTTTGAATATTCTCTCCTCCTTTTCCTCTCCCTCCCTTCTCTCTATTCCCATCTCTGTGTTCTCTCTCTCTCTCTCTCTCTCTCTCTCTCTCTCTCTCTCTCTCTCTCTCTCTCTCTGTGTTTTGCTTTTTGTTTTGTTTTGTTTTTGTTTGTTTGCAGGTCTTGGCAAAGGTGGAAAAGGAGAAGAAATACAAAGAAAACTGAACAATGGTCTATTCTGTTCATAGACGTTCATTGAAAGCAGCTGTTGTGGAATTCACCAAAAAGAACCTGATTGAATGACATCTCCCAATACTTTTCATCTGATATTCCACAAGCATATATTTGAACCATAAGTTCTGCCCTCGGAGTGCGTACTTCTTACACAGAGAGCAAACGAATATGGCTTGATTGCAAGGAAATATTCTGATGATGTTGGGACAATATGGTTGAAAGAATGAACAGTAAGTGTCAGAAGCAAGAGACAAACCTTGAAATTACTGTGTAGCCCAGGCTTGCCTAGAACTCATGATCCCACTTATGCCTCCCAAAGGGTGAGTCACCACACCTAAGTTTTTTTTTATGATTTAGTAAAATAACCATGTTGTTATATCTCCTGAACTCATTAATTTTATGCTCCAAGTCATAATTTATTTTCTATAGAACTTATTAGAAAGATCTTTTTTCCCTTCAATGGAAGACCCAGCTCTTGCTAAAAGAGCTTCTCTGGTTGTAATGAAATCCACCCCCAACTCTTTGATTCATCTGTTTATTTGTTCCAGACTTCTGACTCTAAGAATCCTTAAGTGGTCCTTCCTTTCTCAGATGGCAAACTCTGTCATGCCTCATAATTGAGTGGGCACTCGATAAATGAATGCTATAGTGCTCTGCGAAATAATACACTTCCCATTGGCAGCAAATCCAAGAGAAACTTCCGTAGAAGAAAAGACTGTCAGTTAGCACTTACCCAGCCTGAATTGGCTCCCACAGAAAGAGCAAACGGAACAATAGTAACTTGCTCCCCAACAGCAGCCACATGGCTATCTGGTTGCTGCCTCCAGCCACCTGGCACACTGCTGGTCCCCCAGAAGGAGCTCAACAAATCCTTGTTGTTAGACTGATTCAGAAAGGCATGCGACTAGTGATATGTAATTCATCACCTGATAGGTGGACGCCAGCTGGGTTTCTCACAGCCTGGCTGTGCCCAGCTTTTGACCTCCTGTGGTCTTTGGCTCCCTTACAGCTGACAAATTTAGCTGAGTGTGAGATGCTGATGCCAGGCCAAGAGCAGAATGCCCAGAGCAAGGACTGGAAGGCTGTTCTGGAATGCTGGTGGGAGATTTGCTTTTCAGGACCCTCAACCTCTCTATGGATGATGTCACCTTCAAACTGTATCCCAAGATGTCTTTTACAACACTCTAGGCCAGAGCTTCAGACTAGAGAGGAATGATTCAGAATTAGAATACACACTGGACTTACCATGGAAGCCTGGAGATGCCAATGGGAAAACCCCACTTACAATTACTATTACTTCTTCCTTCCTTCCTTCCTTCCTTCCTTTCTTTCTTTCTTTCCTTCTTGTTTCCCTTTAAACAGGGTTTCTCTGTGTAACAGCCCTGACTGTCCTGAAACTCACTCTGTAGACCAGGCTGGCCTCGAACTCACAGAGATTCACCTGCCTCTGCCTCATGAGTGCTGGGCTTAAAGGTGTGCACCACCACTGCCCGGTTTTGCTGTTATTCTTAAGAAGAGTGCTAGTGCTGACATTTTCATAAACCAAGCAGAAGGGCGAATATACAGTGTGGATCTAAGCCACTGCATTTGCATCATCACAACAAGCATCACTATTATTGTCAATTGGAACTTTTTATTGATAACTTGTCATATACTGGATGCTATGAGAAATTGTTTGAATGCTGTTGATCCTAGTAAGAAGTGTGTATGCTTGCTACTTATAGGTTGAGGGGGGGAACCCGATGCAAAAAAAAAAAAAAAGAGTTTAAATAATTGGGCTAAGTTCTTACAACTAGCAAGAAACAGAGTCAAGCTTTGAACCCCCAAAGCCTGTCTCTACCCCCATCCCCTTAACCACTTACACTACTTCTCCATATTCATTCAGTGGCAAAGACTTTTCAAGTACCTAGTGGGTGCTCTCTGGATCCTGCTCAAAGAAAATCACCTTTAAGATCATATTTCTAAATATGCATATCAGCTCTCACCAATTCTTGACCATAAATCTTTAATAGTGTAGTAGAAGCTTTACATAAACACTTAGAGAAGATAATAAAATCTTCCTTAATTCATCTATTTCTCTGGTATTTCCTCCCATCTATTATAACTATAAATAGTTAACCTATTTCCCTATAATTTCAAATTATCTGATACTTCTAAATCAAAACACTTTGAAAATCTGGGCCTCTGCTTTTTTTCCCTAGATAAGCTGCTTGTGTTCAGTATTTGAACTCCGGTAAATATATTTCCAAAAAAAATAAAGATGTTTGGATAGAACCCTCTCAAAGAGCTAGCTTAGGAAGAAGCATATTTGTCCTTCATGGAAACTAGCTGAGATGTCACATAAACCACAAACATAAGAAACTAAGGAAACATTAGATATGTCATTTCTGCCCACACGCAAATCTCATAGAAGTTCAAAAATGAAAATATCACAATGGAACTGCACACATTTCATTTCATTTTCCAAGCTACTTCACAAGCACAAGAGTAGTTGGGACCTTAGCCCACCTCCCACAACTCTGAAAGCTTTGGGAATATGCTTAAGCTTTAAGCCTTGAATGGTGCACCTGGGGAATGCCATAGGCTAAGTGGCTGGGGCCTTGAACCAATCATGCACTTGAAGGGGAAGAGCTCCACAGGTGGGTTCAGGAGTGATTCTCAAATCTGATTCCTTGACTAACAGCATCAGTATTCCTGGGGAATATGTTAAAACTCTGTATCTTCAACAGCACCCTGGCCTTTTTCAATCACAAACTCTGGGGGTGGAGTCAGGCACTCTATTGAGCCTGGCCTTTCCAGGGACTCTGATAGAAGTTAAAAATGTAAGATCAGGCCCTGCCCTTGTAACCTAGAGAGAAAGTGAAACCTATGGGTTTTGCTAACATCTCACACAATTAAAAAAGGATAGATGGGGGCCTGATGTAGGCATCTCAATACACCAGAGGTCAGCTCTTTTCACTCTGACTTGCTGAGGCTTCAGCAGCCAGCAGTACAAATTAGTCAGTTGGTTGGAAGTTCATCTAAGGACTCTGAAGAGAGGGAGAAGGTACAAGAGCATAAGCTTTGTCTTTTCTGTGGGTCCTGCCCTGATGGAAGCCTCACAGAAACTGGACAAATACATTTCCATAGTTTTTACAAGAGAAAAAGAAAAGAACAAAAAAACAAAACATAAAAAAAAAACCCTGCTTCTCTTTAAAAACTGTTTCCTTCATACATTTTTATATTTTAAGTACTTTATTTTGGGGAAATTTTTGTAGATGTATACACTGAAATATGATAATCTCTGCCTCCAAAATCACAGGAATAGGATTATACATATAGATTTTTGAGGCCCTGTTAAAGCAGGCTTTCTGAGGAGGAGGCCTGGGAGCCTGGGCTGAGAGTACCAATTCTTCTTTCCATTTAAATACATTCCACCATCCAGCATCTCCAGGTTTTTATCCTCTGGTGTTGTTCTGCCCTATCCCTTACCACTGTAGAGTCCTCTTTTGAAAGAAACGGGATGCCAACCCCCTGCTCAATTATATCTCAAGGGCCCCCTGTGCTTCATAGTAAACTCCAAGCCTTCGGGTGACTTGCCAAGTCCCATTAAGCTAGGCCCTGCCTCTTTACTTTCTTCAGCCTGGCTTCCCACCATTAGTCCCTTAGGCCCCAACCATGAACCACACTGAATTCTCTCCACTGCCTTGAACACATGCTGCTCTTCAGCCTTAGTTTCCTTGGCTTTCTAAGCCTTCCCTTTCCTTTTCCTAGGACAGTGGTCAAGATAATTCCAGGTTACATTGTGTACAGACTCTCTGTAGGGGAAGTCAACAGAGATTGTGCTCTCATTCCGTGACAGCGGTTAGCAAGCCTTTCCCCTACCAGAACACAAATGATGAATAGTTTAGGCTTTGTGGATAACATGGTCTATGATATGTAATATGTTTTCAAACTTTTAAAATGCATTTAAAATCCTTCTCATTCATAGACTTTATCGAAGATGTGCTCATAGCTGCTCATGCAGTCAACTAGAAACCTGAACAAATGGCACAGCCACGTCTTCAATGCTTACTGTTGCCGGGAAGATGGGGGCGGGGAGCACCTCTCACAAGCAGCAAATGACTCAGTCTGAAAGTGATGAACTGAAATTTCTGTAGATTAACTACTCAAAGTTAGTCTCTTAACTCAACCAATAATAAAAAGGTGGAGGATGGGTAAAAAATGCCTCAGCTCAGGGGTAAGACTTGAGAAAACCTTTTCTTATGTTTCATCCTGCAACCAACTCTTGGTTTTTCTCTGTAATCCCAATCATTCATCCATGCATGCACTCACTCATTCTTTAAATGCTTCAGATGGAACACACACAACCTAGTGCATGTTAGGCAAGCTATCCACCTCTGAGCAATAGACCTGGCCTCATCTCTGTATTCTACAGCATCTCAAACAACTCTGGATGACAGTGCTGTATGTAACATGCTGGAATTTTCAACATGTCTGTCTTACCCTGAACTAACTCCCATGGCCTCTTTAGATAAGCATATATCTATGGTTGCCTTGCCTAGCACCACCTGCCCAGCACAGATCAATGTATGTTGTTTGGAAAAACTGATTCATGTGGTGGATTATGGGAGTAAATAGGATGGCTGACACAGTTACCAGAAGGCTCCTGAATCCCTGTTGCCTTGCCCACATCAGCTACTCATGATAAATTTATTTTATTAGTTTCGGTTACTCTGTAGATTAATCATATGCATGCCTCCTTGTAACTTATTTCTGATAATAATGGATGTGAAGAGAGCTGGTCCTTGAGGCTACAGAAAATTTTGATTATCATGCAGATTGTTTTTGTTTTCGGTGCAGGTCAGAAGTCAGGCAGAAAAAAAGTAGCTGTTTTGGTTCTATTCTTTGAAGCTGCACAGCCAATCAGAGGCAGAGTAAAAATGAATGAGCAAAAAGTTATAGGATTGAGTACAAAGCCGTAACAATTTATTTATGCTAGAAAGCATAATACAAGTTTGTCAAAGATAAGTCTTATTGAATCATATCAATATTACATTTGGGAAAACATCAATAACAAACTTGTGACGACACAATAATACTGAACCATTTAATATTGACTTCCCCTATGTTCTCACCCATTTCACCAGCTGTAAAGTGACCATGAGCTTTTCAAGTCTTAGGGATCCTGGAGATTCTGAGGGCCTAAAGTTAGACACCTCACCTCCCTCAACTTGGTCTGTAAGGCAAATATTAGTTGTGAGCATCTGTACTGTAAAATGGCATGAATTTTGTTTCCCATGCAACATGTATGTGACTGGTGCAGTTTTTTGCCCATCTCTTACCCACTGGTTATACAAAACAGCATTCACATTGAGTGGGCTTATCAATCACAATGACAATAAATGTGTGACACTAAAATGTGTCTTGACTGAGAATTTCCCATGCCTTGGGTACAGAAAGTTCTCAAATAAACATCCCTCCTAGAAGCCTGCCCTCTGACAACTGCTCAGGAGAACCAAGGCTGGAGATTACAGAGTCAGGACAGAGCTGGGACGGGAAATCTGAACTATGTCAACTTTGTTTCATTCAAGTTACAGCAGCTCCTGAGAAGAGTGTATGCACTACATTAACAGGTGAAATAGCTCAGTGTACCCCTCTTCTCTGCCTAGGCCAGAGCAGAGAAGGCATCTCAACCAGGGGAGCATGTTCAAGGAAACTGAAGAACAGGAAGAGGAAATCTTAGACTCACGTCCTGTCTGGCAAAATCCCCAAACTCCATCCTTTCTGAGAGAGTTGTCTTGGCTGCCTTCTTTCCCTCCACAATGCTTATAATTGAATGTTACAAAGTATACCAAGAATAAATCTACACGGGTCCCCTTCCCCCAACCAAAAAAAGAAAAAAAAAAGGTTAAGCTTTTAATTACAGGCCCTCAAACTATCATTTTGTGCAATTAGCAATTAACTATAATCGTTGATGAGAGAATGCAGAGCTGTGCCGACAATTTCCCTCCTCCCCATCCCAGACTCGGTTATTTTAGTCTTGTTTTATTACAGAGGAAAAGCCACAACCACAGGAGCTCTCTTGTTCTCTCTCTCTCTCTCTCTCTCTCTCTCTCTCTCTCTCTCTCTCTCTCTCTCTCTCTCTCTCTCTCTCACACACACACACACACACACACACACACACACACACACTTACTTAAAGAGACATTTAATTTATAACAAAATGGCATCACAGTTTGCCATTGAGACTGGACTCGGAACCTCACAGCAGAGCAGCGGAACATTCGCGCTCCTTCTCTTCATCACTTTCAGGTTGGAAACAAGAGTCCCCAGGAAGATGCTACCTACCGACCTCACAATACCAGCCCTTCCTAGGGTCTCAGGAGAGGCGGGTAGAGGGTTCCTTGCCCCCAGACCCCTCAACTGTCAGCCCCGTCAGCCCCGAGGTGGTGGCAACAGCAGCAATAGTTGCATCAGCGCTCTCGGCCCGGGCACCAGGAGGGTACAGTAGCGACTGTAGGGAGCTAGGGAGCGCACAGCTGCTGCGGCCGCAGGTTCCCTGGATCAGGAAATTAGGACAAGCACCCGGGATTGGAGGTGAGGACGGTGTGCGAGCCAACCAGCAGCCGCCCCGGGTCCCCCGTGAGCCCCGGGCGGACGCGCGAAGCAGCCGGGCCCCTGGAGCCGTCCGGATGGCGGCCGCGACAGCCCCAGCCACTACCACTCACGCACGCACGCTGCCACTTGCCCCCGCACCCTCCGCACTGCACGCGGGAGAGTGGCGCGTGCAGGAGCTGCTGGGCTAAGCTCCCCCGCTGGGGTCCCCGCACCCCGGCCCCGATCCTGCCGCCGTCCGAGTGGGTGCCCCCGACTGCTAGCCTCCGCTGTCCCTGGCGAACGGTCTCCCCGCCCCCTCCTCCCGCGCCGTCCCCTCCCCTCTCCCTCCCCTCCTCTGCAAGGCTTGCATTATTTTCCGCCCGCAGGGTCCGCGCGCACACCGCGGCCTCGGCGGGGGAGGTGACCCGGTGGATGGCTGGGTGGCTGGCTGGCGGGGAGTAGAGCGTGCAAGTTGCAGAGAAGGGGTGCCCTCTCCTTCCGCGCTCTCCGTGCTCTTCACTCCTTCCCCCTCCTCCTCGCCTCCTCCCTCCCCGCCCCCACCTCCTTCCTCCTCTCCAAAGGGCTGGTAACTTGTTGTGCGGAGCGAACGGCGACAACGGCGGCGGCGGCGGCGGCACCATCCGGGCGGGCAGCATGGGCACGTCCGCGCGCTGGGCGCTGTGGCTGCTGCTCGCGTTATGCTGGGCGCCCCGGGACAGCGGCGCCTCTGCAAGCGGTGAGTGGGGACTCGCCCCTCCGCACTCGGCCCGTAACAAACCAGGGCGCCCGCGATCGCTGCGTTTTGGGGGGCCCTGAGGCTCCTCTTGCCAACCCCCTCCTAGGAGGCGCCTCTCTGCGCTCCTCTTCTGCCTCCCCTCCCCGCCCGGGTGGCGCCTCTGAGCTGTCACAGCCGAGGCTACCGGGAGCTGGGCCCGGGGGACGGTGGGGTTAAGGGTGTCCTAAAGCGTCCCTTGAACTTGTTGTCATCCCCCTGTGTTCCCTTTCTTCCCCAAACCTCTGTTTTACATGGTTTTCATCCCCCTTGACAAGGGCTTGGGGATGTGGGCTTTGGAGCCACTGAACAATGGTTCTGCCTCCTCTGCCAGGCGGGCTGTTAGGAACCGTGGTAGAATACCGGGCCTGGAAACCCGGGTGTGCCCCTCAGACTTGAACAGGGTTAAGAGCGCACAGTGGCTGAAGGTGGGCGTCTCCGAGGATAACGGGCTCCAGGTGCCGGCCGGGCAGGGAGTCCTCGCGCAGCCGTGAGCAGGCGCACGTTCGGTGGGCGGCAGCCTGGAGGCCGAGCCATGACAAGTGCGCAGCCTGCGCACCAGGACTGCGACTCCCCAGGCGCCGGGCTGTCTCTCCGGCAAGTGTGGCTTTCAACTGGACTGTCTTTCCAGCGCTTTTCTCCTTTACCCGGGGATTCCACCGCTACAGCGGTGTTCGTGTACCTCTGAGTCTCTGAGATAACTGAAGGGGGGAGGGGAGTGGGACCCAGACTTAATCAGGTTACTTTGCCAAGCCTCGTTCTGGGTGACACTTTCCCCTCAAAGAAACCGAGTCCCAGTGTCGTGTCTGCAAGTAGCCTTCATTCTACACAATAGATTGAAGGTGTAGTGCTAGGTCTGGGGTGTGACTGTAGCTTGGGGAGGGCGGGGGTTACTATCGTGATTCCCCAGGGGTCAACGCACGGGTTTGGGATCCTTGCGTGTTTTCAGTCCCCTATCTTGGGTCACACAACTTTCCAGAACAAGCGATAAGACTCTTTCCTAATAAGGTCCGGCTTGATCCTTGGCAGGCCACTGAAGAGGTCTTAGAGATCTTAAGAGGTGACACCAAAGAGCTTGCTTGCCAACCAGCTCTAGGTAATTAGGGCAGAACGCTGTCCCAGCTCTACAGAGTCCCCAGTGCGCGGGGTAGCTTAGAAGGCCCGCTTGCGTGCGGTCACGTGTGTCCTGGAGCGAGAGCGAACTTTCAAGTTTGTGGTCAGTCTGTGGACCTACGCTGGGGTGTTTAAGTCTCCCAAGCGCCCCCGAGCCTTTGGTTCCGCTGTCCCGAGCGTGAGAAGCTGGGCAGGGCTTTTCTGCCCCATGCGATTGGCTGGTAACTGGATTGCGTTTAGATTGGTCACGTGTTTTCGGCGGACTTAATTGAGCTGCCCCAGCTGGGTTACCTTTAAGATCGGCCAAGCTCACCGAGGCTGTTCCTTTCTCCTGCTGCTCTCTGAAAAGAGTCTATGTATAGGATGAAGCTAGAATACTTTGTGCCCAGAGAAGCCCTGCTTAACAGAAAATTTCAGACGCTGCTGAGATTAATCATTAATGGATGAGTAATGCTAACTTGTTAAAGCATCCCTCAGAGTGACTTAACTTGCCTTTTATGTTTTGTAATATTTCAAAACATGAATGTAAAATATATTGTTGACTGTGATCTAGGGAGGTGGGAGAAAAGAGTCACATTAGTTGTGGGTCCTTTTGTATTCTGGGAATTTTTAACATGCTAACTTTCCATTAGGTGCTGCTTTTTATGGGCTGCTAGGAAAGCACCCAGGCTGCTGCACTAAGCTAGTCCAAAGTCAGAAGCTGTTCAGTTGGGATCAGTAAAGTGACAATACCCTTTGCTCCTCCTTTACTCCAAGTGGGATATGTTGGTGCCGCAAAAAGTGCAAAAGAGAACCTGGCAAAAACCTAAATCATCAGAGTTGGGGAAGCAGGTCTTTCTGAACTGCCCAAACTTGGAATCCGTTGGAGCAGGTATTGACCCTAAGCCAACCCATTTTGTCTGTGTCTTAAGCTCAAAGTACCAAAGCATGAGGACCAATTTTCCTGGCCCTGGTCTTCTATGCTCCGTCTTTCGGACTAGCCCTTCTCCTTGTCCCCTAACATACAGACACTCTCAGAGGCTGCTCCAGACTGTCACAGTGCAGCCAGCTGTGCATTAATTTCCTGTAAGGAACTTAAGTAAGGCTAACAACAGATGTTACAAGGGCTGACGACAAAATATCTGGGGCTTCTGGGACTCTTTCCTCCAGCCTAGGTATAGATTAAGATGTGAGATGTTGTTTAGTGTTCAGATCCAGAGTTCTGCAAGAGATCTTCCAGTATGACTAAGGACTCTTCCTTCTCTTGCTCTGGTAGTGAATGCCAGTGTACCTGAAGGGAGGAATATTGAAGACCAGGAGAAATAATACTGGGCTTACCAGAGCCCCAAGAGATGGGAGAGACCACAGCAATCTCATCTACATCCAAGAAAGACCATGCAAACAAGGGCTTTTTTTTTTTTTTTTTTTTTAAAGAGGGTCAGAATTCAGACTTGATGAGCAGTGCATTTCCTAAAGCCTGAAACCGTGTTTTTTTTTTTTTTTTTTTTTTTTTTTTTTGCCTAGAATCATCCTCTTACTAGCAATTCTAGTGCCTGTCCTATGTCATTTCAACCCTTTATGCTTGAGTCTGCAGAGACCTACAGTATTATATAAAGGGCAAGTTCAGTAGAGCTGGCACATGTTAAGACTTCAGGCCAACAAACTGCATTAGCAAACACTATGCAATACTTGTAAAGGTGAGCATCTCTACCCTCCAAACAGTTTCCAGCTGATCATCATGTTCCTTCGGGATTTTACTTTGTGATGGTTCTGGTAGAGCTAATATGCTGTTGTAATCCCTTCTATTCTCTGGACAATGCCAGACCAATAAAACAAAGTGCCCTAGAGTACAGTCTTTTAAGGTCAAGAGTGTAGATAGAACCTCAGGCATGTGGCCAAAGAGCATATAGATAGAAATGTATAGGAAATATGTTCTAGTCCCTCACAGAGTGTAAAGTTACTCTCAGTACAGGAAACAGAATGATGATGGGGTAATTCCTTTCCAGCCTCTGGTCTTGGCTCTGATTGGCTTCACTTGATCTTTTGGAAAGCCACTAGCATGGTCTAGCCCATGAGAAATTAAGCAGATGACAGAGCCGAAACAGACCCGAAATGGTGCTTGCCACACATATACCTGGCTTACACAAGCAAGTCTCACAATAGACTAAGGCAGCTATCCTTCACATGGTAGGAGGTAGATTCTTCTATCTTGAAGTAATCTCAAAAGATCACCAGACCACCGCACTGTAGATGGCTTTCAAGAAAAATAATAGCTCTTCTTGGGATGTTATGAGTGAAATGTATCTATTGAACAGGAGTAATCTAAGGCCATTTTTGTACTTACTGAGGAGGGGACAATCTGAGGGCTGGTAGCTTGTTCTGGGGTTCCTGAGGCATCATATAACCCAGCTCTCAGAGAACCTGGTTTTGTAAGTGAAAATTGGTTCAATTTTCCTTGCTAGATTTGTTTTCAATATATATCAGTATCTCTCTGCTAAGTTCCAATGTTGATTACAACCAAGGCCCTGAAAATGGTAAAGTTCAACAAGTTAGACATGGTAACTGCAGTATAGCCAAATGAGAAAACAGGTGGTACCTTCGACTGGGCCCACTTTGCCTTCGTGTGGAGAACCCTGAAAGATTTAGGGCTGCTAGTCATTTTTAGGCTCTAAATTAAAAATGTAAGCGAGAATCTGCTATGTATAGGGAGAGTAAGCATAGAGATCTTCCAGAAATGTTCAATGTTTATGCAGAGGGCCTTTTGCCAGCTTTGTGTGGTAGAGATGCTCAGCTTTACATGGTAGAGATGCCTGGTGGAGAGGAGAGAGAGTATGCCAAAGCCAGCATTTAAGTACATTTAGGGCAAGAAACTACCACTTGGGAAAGTCAGGCACTCACTAGGGTGGCCAACCTTGTCACTAAGTTGGAGTATCTGGGTAGGCAAAATGGCCAGTTGTCTTTGTACGTTCAGAAATAATATTGGCAGTGGAGGTGAGGGGGTAGGAAATGTGCAGTTTGCCAGGAAATGATGATTGACATCTTGGGAGTTCACATATGTGTAACTTAGCATTTCCTGCACAGACTCTTGTGTACACTATTCTATTCTCTGGACCCGTCTGGACGCACTGCTCATCTTTCCTTTTCTAAGCATGCTTCCCTAAGATCTAAGATATAACTGGCAGATTATAAAGTGAAGCCAGTTCCCTTTAGACATCTGCTCAGGATGACTTGATGGTCAACACAGAAGCCAGAGAGCTAGCTGACCTCTTTATGCCATATTTTTGTGGGAAGTCAAACCAGGATACTCAAAATCCAAGAAGAGCTGAGTGTAGAAGCTGTGAGTGGAGTGAGCAGAGCTGGTGTTTCTTAATTATGAACGCCACAGACATTAGCTGAAGATGTCTTGAGAGTTCAAACACACTGCTTTAATTATAGCTCATAATGTTTCCCTAAAATCACCAGCAACTCATACTTTTATATGCCAACACCAGAAGTGATCTTATCTCTCCCAATGGTCTTGTGGAGGTGATGATTTGAACCACAATGGACCAGCATTCCTAAAGAGCAATAGCATGTCAAAAGTAAGACTCTGGTCTGACACCAACCTTCTTACCTTACCAGATCCTCCATGTGTGTTAGAATCTCTTATGTGGAAGTATGGCTGATTCACTAATTATGGCAGAAAGATGTGCAAGTACGTTGTTTTTTAATGATACCTTGCCACACAGATGGGATGAAAGTACTCTCATAAGCACAGGAAGCTGACATTTCTTTAACTTTACCTTTCAAAGGATTCTACCAGGCAAAACTTCATTCAGCAGGCCACACTTCCTTTCAAGTTTAGAAAAGCTAGAAAAATATTTTGACAAGTCTATAATGCAGAACAGATTTACAGGTTAATTCATTAACTAACCAATACATTCAAGCTATTGACTAGGACTTAGCAAACCTTTAGATGCTCAGTGACAAGCTCTCAGTCCACTGTGGCACAAAGACAGGTATGAAAAGTTTTGGGAAGAAAGCCAGATCATACCTGGCTCTGGGGACATATCTAAAGGTCCAGAGGGCCTCAGTGAGGAGGTGCAATCTGAACCTGCTCCTATGGGAAAGACAACAGGAACCATATGGACAAACTGAAACAAAGCATTTGTAAGTGTGTTCAAAGGCAGGCGATAGTTCCCTTAGGGGAAGCCCCTTAGAGTTGTTAGCTCAGCTGTGGTAGCCTGAGCAGATGGTGGATGATGGCTGAAAGGAAGAAGTCAGGGGAAGCTCGTAGGGAACTGAGATTCAATCCTGGAGTCAGTGGGAAGTCAGGAAATGATCCTATCCTTGGCCCTTCTGGATACTCTAAGGGGCTTAAATCACTGTCTTAATTTGGATCAAGAACCAGACAGCCTGGAGGCAAAGAGAAGGACGGACTTAAATTTAGATCAAGGCAGAGATGAGGAGTTAGACATGGTAAGGATTTGCTGGCCTAATGTCAGGGGAGAAGAATCTGAGCTACTGAGTTAGAGTAAGTGGCAAGCCAACTAAAGCTAGGTGAGACACAAGAGAAGAGGGTAGGGCTAGGAACAAACTGATTTGCTCTGTGTGTCTGCTGAGGCATCAGGATGAATGTTATCTATACAATGTGCCTGAAGCTGTATTAAGGTTGTCATCAGCACATCTGTTATAAAACACTTCCATTTATCTCCTGTCTACAGGCAATGACAGTCATGAGATCTTAGAGGGATTAACAGTATATTCACTATTGCCATCTTGCAAACAAAGCCTCTTCCATGATGTGTTTACCTCTATAACTTCTTGGTCTCCATGCTGGTGCCCCTGGGCTGTTCTCCATCCTCAGGCAGATAAGGTATAAGAATGATTTGGTTAATACATCCTAATCAAGAAAATCAAGAGACTTAGTCATCCTAGAAAAAGCCACTACAGAAGACTAGCAGCATATTTAAAAGGCTACAACGAGAGCAGAAAATAGGGTCCTCTCTCAACCATAAAGCTATACTACAGAGTGTCTTCTTGAGAAGGGAAATCACTTCATTCCTGATCAGCTTAAGCAGGCTGTAATATCTAAAATCCAAGCAAATTAAATACTCTAGAATTAAGAAGTTCTGAGTTGGTTGCTGTAATTTGTGTGTGCTTGGTAGTATAGGATTTAGAGCTAGAATACCTGGATTCAAACTAGGTCAGCCCAGGGTAATGTGGGTCAAGTTACTGTATTTTTCTTCTTTTCCTAAACCATAAAGAAGGAAAGTGGAAGATCACATAGAACTAATAAGATAAGACATAAGACGTCTTAGGCCAGCAAATTGGCCAACAATAAAAAGCATTTGGTTAGATCTGTAAATGGAAGCTGCTCTCTCAATCAGGTGTAAATGAAACAACTTTGGATGAGTGAACTGCACAGTTCATTACTGGGCATCTCAGGACCTCCTTCCTGTCACCTTGCTTCAGTGTTCACCCCTGACAGCCTCTCAGTCCTGTAGGAAAACTTCTTTTGCTGACTCAGATGTCTGCCAGTCCTAAAAGGAGTTTTAGCCTATGAATAGAAGGATTGGCATTAAATTAGCAGGCAGTAGAGATGAGGTAGGCTAAAAATAAATGCCCTTGGTGGTGGCCCTAGAAGGGCCAAAAGCAATGGACTGAAGAAATAGCAGCAGCAGATGACAACCTCTTATGTGTAGGCAAGTGAACTGAGTGGCAGGCCCGGCAGAGTGTGGCAACATAAGATGCCCTCACTAAGCATGAAACTCTGAGCATCTCCTCAATATTCCAGGTATCCAAACAGAGGACTCCTGCCAAAAGTTACTCAAAGCCTATGGAAAAAGCCATGGCTCCTTCTGAAAGCCAGTGAAGCTGGCTATTCAGTGTAAGGCCTTTTACTAAAGCACACATGCTGAATTTCCCTGTTAGCCCTTATAGACCAATTAGATAATGGCAAATGTCACCCATTGCAATCAAGCCCCCATGCCTCTTGAAGCCAGGGAAGTGCTGATTGTGGGTAGCAATCAGTGGTAACTATTTAGGTGAGCAAACTTCCTGGGACATGGATGACTTCAAGTAAGTTTGACATCTGGTGCCATACATATAAGTGACAATAAAAACAAGACATTCTTTGGCATTTTGGAACATCTATTATGAACTTTAATAGCCACAAAAGTAGGTAGATACAATTGATCTTAAATCTCCTGGCCCAAAAGGAGAAAGGTACTCTTGTTTAATAGAGCTAGAATCTGTGGTTTGCAATGGAGGCAGAACTCCCAGGCTCCTGGCCTCTCCATTCTATCCCCTCCCCCATTCCTTTAGCCCAAGCCATTTTCTGTGAACACTGTAATTTTAAGGAGCTCATTGAAAACTGTATTTTACTCCATCCTCCCACCTTTCAGATCAGACATATCCAGGGGTATAGAGCCCCTATCATCTCCACGCCCAAGATTACTTATGCCTTAGAGCGGCTTTAGCTCAGTTTAACAAATTAAAGAAAACTTGGTTGTGGATGATTTTATGGCCATTGTAATAGTGAATTTGAGATTTAATGTTCATAGTGAAATAGACTACAGGTCTAGAATCCTATAATCCCCAAAGCTCTGAGAACCAAAAGCTGATTAACTCATGTGGTCCTTTCAATTCTGGACCTTTGATCAGCAGTGGTCTCAGTGGAAAGGTAGAATCTCTTTGGAACCTGTAGGGAAAACCCAGAGTCTTCCAGATGGGTGGGTGAGGTCCATGAGCTCAACTTAGTGGCTGAAGTCTTCTGGCTGTGCTGGAGACAGAACCGGAGAGCACTTCCTGCCTAGTCATGGCCTCTCAAAGTGCTTGAAAAACTAAGAGTCTGAGAGGCCTGGCCAGAAAGCTTATGGCTTTTGTTTGCTTCTCTTTAGAGGATATTTTATCAATCTGGCTGGCTCCCCACCACCCATCCTTTTCTGAGGCTTGAATATTTTTTTAAATAATTTATCTAGTTTGTATTTTATGTGCATTGGTGTGAGGGTGTCGGAACCCCTGAAACTGGAGTTATAGACAGTTGTAAGCTGTCATGTGGGTGCTGGGCATTGAACCTAGGTCCTTTTAGTAGCTAGTGGGAGCCATTTCTCCACCCCTATAGCTCAACTTCTACTTGACCTTAATAATAAAAAGAAGAAGAAGAAGAAGAAGAAGAAGAAGAAGAAGAAGAAGAAGAAGAAGAAGAAGAAGAAGAAGAAGAAACCCAGAAGCAGATGTCATGTCAGGGTGAATGCTGAAAGATTAGAGAAAGGAACAGCCACTGGAGAGATGTCTTACCTCCACTGAATCCTCAGGCCCAAAGATCCTGTCTTCTTGAACCCTTTGTCTGAATGGCTGAGAACCTGTCTCCACCTCCCTAGTGCTGAGATTAAAGGTGTGAGCCACCACCACGCCTGGCTCTGTTTCTCCTTTAGATGATTTAATCTCCTGTAGCCCAGCGTGGCCTCCATGGTTAACTAGTGGTTAGCTCTGCCCTCTAATTTCCAGACAAGTTATATTTGTTAGAGCACAAACAAAATATCACCGCAATTTCCCTCATTATCTTTTAGAGAAGCATGGACATCTTGGTATCCACTGTCTTCCATATGTAAATTCTTCCTCTGTTAATGGAGGGTCATATATGCCGTGGTGCCATATAACTTTCCAATCAGCAGGCAGAAGCCTGGGTGATACGGATACATGTAAGATATAAAAAGATGGAAGCTGAACTCCTTTCTGCTTTAGGATATTGAAATGAGCAGATGAAAATGCTTATGTCTGTTGTAACCCGTGTCCTAAGCCAAACCTCCAGGAATTTAACATGACCTATTACTGTTGATAGCTTGTGTATTACAACTAAATCTGGAGTTCAGAATGACCATGAACTGTATATTAGCCTTAGCATGTTATATGCTGGGCTTCAGCCCTAAGACAGTTTAAGTGCCTACAAAATCCATCATGCTGGCCTCATATTTGGGGACGGTTTTTTTTTCTCTCTCTCTCTCCCACAGGCCCAATTCTCTAGTTTTCTTCCTTCCTTCCTTCCTTCCTTCCTTCCTTCCTTCCTTCCTTCCTTTCTTTTTGAATCTTCTAATTTTCTCCAAGTCTGATGGCATGTTTATCAATTTATCATCCTCACTATATAGAGTTCAATGGCAATGCTTTTTGCTTGTTTTGACTTATCTTTCAGAATGAAAGCCCTAAAAATGTCAGTCTTTTAGCCTTTGCTGTATTCCAACTGCAATGGACTATCCTAAGTGTGTTTCATTCTATATTCTCTGACTGTAAATTCCTCTTTTCTAATAAACTCTTCAAAGTAGATTCCTGCTCTTCCCGTAGTCCTCAAAATTGGAAGGATACAGAGCCATAGCAGTGGCCACTGGAACACATACCTCCAGCTTGGAGAATATGGAGAACATCTACAAACACTACAGCAATGGGAGAGAAAGAGGAGGCAGCTAGACACCTCACACTTGGCATATTGGCATTAAAACCAAACAACGGATGCTTACCTCTTGTTCTCTTTGTAACTCTCTAGTATCTTTTATTCAATAAAATGTTTGTAGAACAAATGAACATTAAGAAACGGCAGGAAATATCATCAAGTTATATTGCTTTGTAGCTAAGTTCTATCTTGCTAAATGATTAAAAACAATAAGGTTTGTAACATTTTTAAACCAATATATGTAATACTTGGAGGTAACCATACCGTGTGGTAAACCTGACTTGGGCTAAATTTTAATCTCTTTGGGAATCAGCCACAAAGTGCAGAATTCTCCCTGACGCCAGGGTGTAGTTGACATAGGAAGACCAACTACAGCATTGTGTGTCTCACACAAGAGTCCCAGTCTGTGCTTGCCTCTGCCCTGTCTGTTCCTATGCCAGCATGCCCCAGCTGCAAATGCTGAGAGGTAGCAGGAAATCTGAAGGCTTTCTGCCTGCAGCCACCCTCCCCCAGGATATCTGCATGCACCCCAGACCTCATGTAGCTGGGTTTTGTTAGGCTATGCATTTAAACAAGGCCTTTAAAGGACAAGAGCTGCACCTTTTATCACAAAGCTATCTGGTCCTGCAGATGGGTAAAAAAGCTAATGACTAAGGCACCTGAACTGTCCTGGCCTTGGAGTGCTTCTGTGAAGTCTTAGTTCACATCTCTGTAAAGGATGCCCATAAAGAGCCAGAGCAATGGAGATCAGGAAAGCAGAATCAGGTCTGTGACTTTAGCTTACTCTCCTTTGTCTCACTGCTGAGTTAAAAGAAATGGCACCCATTGCCTCCTCACTATGCTTTCTTGATGTTTTTGACTTATCTTTGCAGCTGGTTTATAAACAGGTATTTTCCAAAGGAAACTTCAGTTTTTAAGACATTATCAACTCTTCATTTCTACCCTCTCCTTGCCAGCCTCACAAGTCATTTGCTCTTTGTGATAGCCATGTCACACTTGAGTAGAGTGGATGTGGCCAGGAAATGCTATGAAAGGATTAGGGTTGTCTGCATGTTGTTGGTGGGCAACATACTAAGTTTATGCAAGGATGTAATGGGATTATGTTATGTTGCTACTGTTTCCCATCATTGTAAATATTTGTCCCGCCTATGGGTTTAATAAAAGCTGGTTGGCTAAAGGCAGACAGGAAGTGTGGGTGCGGCTACCAGGCTAAGAAAACTCAGGAATATGTCAGAGCAGAGACAGATGCCAGACAGACAGAAAATGCAGAGAAAAGAAGTTGAAATGCCGTTCTGAGAAAAGGACCGAGTCACATGGCTGAACAAGATAGGTTAGGGTTAGGGTTAGGGTTAGAGTTCAGATGAAGGAGTTAGTAAGTTATATGCCTGGGCCCACAGCTGAACAGCGTAAAATTAATATAAATGTGTGTGTGTGTGTGTGATTATTTAAGGCTAAGTAGGGCTGAGAGTAGGACCAAACCTCTGGCCCAGGCCTGAAAAGTCCAGGCCAGAACCTAATACAACACAAGGAAGATTCCACAGGCCTCATGACAAACCCTAACCCTAACCCTAGGCCCCTTGTGTCTCTGACCTAACTAGGTTCATTCATCTTGGGTTTATTCCATTGGCCCAAGATCACTATTCTAGCCAGCATGTTCAATTTCTCAGACATAGAAAGGATTTTTATTACACTTATTTACTCATGCATTTATGTGCATATATGTGTACACACATGTGCCATAGCATGCACAGGTCAGAGGACAATTATAGGAATCAGTTATTTTCCTACCCTAGAGGTTCCAGGAATAAAACTCATGTCTCAAGGTTAGTAACAAAGTGCTATGTTCTTCTCAGCCATCTCACCTCTGGGTTCTGGAAGCCAAAAGGATCAAAGGGAAGGAAAATTGAGTTTCCTATTCTTTTAGAGATACTATCTATGCATCACATGATGACAGAGATAAGTCCTAAGGACTACAGCAATGAGTAAGTCATTGCCCCTTTACTTAAACACATAGTGATATTGTCTTAGTTACTGTCCTATTGCTATGATGGGATACCATGACCAAAGCAACTTATAAAAAACAGTACTTAATTGGGAGCTTGCTTAAATTTTAGGGGGCTAGTCTATGAGCATCATGGTGGGGAGCATGGCATCTGGTAGACAGGCATGGCACTGAGCTCATATCGGAGAGCTTCCATCTTGGTCCATCTGCACACACGTAGAAGGAGGGTGAGGGAGACTGACACTGGGCTTGGTGTGGGATTTGAAACTTCCTAATCCTTCCCACACAGTTCCATCAACTGGGGACAAACATTAAAATGGATGAGCCTGGGAGGGGATTATGCTCATTCAAACCACCATGGTGGCTTAGGGGACTTCATTCCTAGACCATGTGGGCTAGCCTGTTGATTGTAGGCTACATGTATACAGCATAGTACTTGCACAAAATACTGTAAGCAGCTATAACTCAGTGATAAGTATATGTATATCTAAATATATGTAACACTTACAGTAAAATATATCTGCAAAAGATTAAAATGGTGCCTCCATACAGAATGATTATCATGGATAAACTTTGCAGGATTGGAAGTTGCTCTGAGTGAGCCTGAGTGAATGAAAAGTGAAAACCAAGGCCTAGTACATTGCCATCACTTTAGAAACACTGTATGCTTGATGGACTGGCAATTTAGAAAAAGGTCATAAAAACATTTCTATCTTCATTGATGAATTATCCTTATTTTTCTCTTTAAACATTGAACATTTTTATGTTTGGTTTCTTCTACCATGGGCTGGTAGGGCTTAAAGCCAGGTGGTCAGGCTCGGCAGCAAACACCTTTACCCACTGGGCCATGCACTGGCCCGCTTTTTTAAAATGTAAACTCTGATAACAGCTTAACATACATGCTGTACAGCTACTGAAAAATATTTACTACATATGCTTACTCCATAGCTTTTCTGTATTGTATGTGTGTATGTCTGTGTGTCAGGGTGTGTGTGTAGTGTGTGTCTGTGTATGTATTGTGTGTGTGTGTGTGTGTGTCTGTGTGTCTGTATGTGTGTGTGTTTAAAACTTTCCCTAGGTTCTCTCCTTCCTCCTCTTTCTCCTTCTCTCTCTTCCCCTCCCCCACTCATTCCCCCAATAAACTCAACATGGCTCCTTAAAAAAAAAACAAAAAAAAACAAAACAAACAAAAAAAACTTTTCCTAAGAACTAACACATAAACTCACAATTTCTCTCAGGCCTATAGAAGGTCAGACCTGTTGAAATCTTACCCTATGGGCACTAATGGGCATATTGCTATCCTCTACAGCAGTAAGACCTTCTGGACTCTCTCCTGAAGGAGGAGACTAGAACTCTCTCTGGGACAGGTTCTTTCTGCACACTTAGCAGAAATATACCCATGGCGGCTTGATTGCTCTGTATCTTCTTTTCAATCAAACAATTCTCTATGAACATCCATGTAGTATGAAGTTTCTAGTAGTTTATATTTTAGTAGACTAGTCCCAAGATCCAGGTCAGCCGTCCCAAACAGACACCCACAGCTGCTTGGTCCCAAATAATCACACGAAGTCTTATATTAATTTCACACTCCTTGGCCTATGGCTCAGGCATATTATTAGCTAGCTTTTGCATCTTAACCCATTTTCATTAACCTGTCTTGCTATGTGGCCCATGGCAGCTTTCCTGTGTTTCTTTTACATGTTGAATTTATGCTCAGATTTCCTACCTGCTTTTAAGATGCCTTGTCATAGGTCAAAACAGTTCCTTTATTATCCAATGATAATTCATAGCATACAGAAAAACATCCCACATCACATTCCCTTTACTGTCTAATCAAAAAGGAAGGTTTCAATTTCAGCATAGCAAAATTACATGTAACAAAACAGCTACCAAGCAAAAATTACTTACAATTTCTAGTCTATTTTTGTTTAGCAAAATTAAAGAAAATATTTTATTATCTACCTTATACTTATGAGTCAAAATATCATATCTAATTTATATTTTATTATAACTAAGAAAGACTATACTCATAACTATCTAATCTTCAACTCTATCAAAGACCACAGAAGGATGTAATAGTACCTGAGTAAATATATTTTATATTTAAAAAAAATCAGCCTGGAATATCAAAGAACAGAATCACCCACAGTGAAGCCATGAGGGTCAAAGAGTGGTAGCTCACACCTTTAATCCCATCATTCAGGAGGCAGACATCTTTCTGTATTTCTGTGAGTTCAAAGCATAAAAACAAAACAGGAGCAGCTCACTCCTTTAATCTTAACTCTAGGGTTATGATGCACAGTTGAACTTGGAAGTGAAACAACTGAGTGAGAAGATATTTAAGGCAGACATAGGCAGACATTCAGGTATTCTGCAGAAGTAACCAGCTAGGCCATGCTGTCATGCCATTAGTTCCAGCACTTGGGGAAAAAGGCAAGTGGATCTCTGTGAATTTTAGGCTAGCCTGGTCTACAGAGTGAGGGCCAGGAGAGCGACACAGAGAAACCGTGTTTCAAAAAAACAAAACAAACAAAAACCCAAAACCAAAACAGACAAATAAGCAAAACAACAATAACAACAAAAAGGCTGGAAGAGATGGCTTTGTCCTCTGATATTGCAGGATATTTTATTAAATACAAAATATATCACCATCATCCCTCTCTGTCAGTGAGGACATCTTGGTATTGGGTGTTCTTCTTTTCCAATGCATTCCTGAGCTACCTGAAGTCTTCAACCTTTCCACTGTCAGTTTCTCAGGGGTATTTCTTTTGACTCTGCAGTTTTCTTTTACTGGTTTTTCAACTATATGTTCTCTAGAGGCTGAAAATTATTTTGTTTCATTATATTTTTTGGTTATCATCTTGGAGATGAGGTACATGTTGACATATTGACTAAAACATTACTGTCCAATGTGTGATTGGACTTTTTCGAAGCCATCTAATCCTTTTCTGTTTGTATTCCAATGGCTGGAGCCTGCTAGCTCAGCTGTGCCTCCCTGAGAGAAAGGTTGGGAATCTAGGGTTCAGTTTTAGTTTGTTGACCAGTAAAGGACTCTGCTACAGTTGTTCACTGCCCCTAAGCCCATCCAAGGCTGGTCCCTACAAGGTTACAGCTTGCTGAGTCTGCAGCTATCTGTATCTATGGGCTTGGGGAACTTGTATCTCTAATTTACCTTCTATGCATGCATTGCTCAATGTTCCTTTTCTTACCCTAGGGAAAAAAGCCAAATGTGATAATTCCCAATTCCAGTGCACGAATGGCCGCTGCATTACTCTGCTGTGGAAGTGTGATGGAGATGAAGACTGTGTTGATGGCAGCGATGAAAAGAACTGTGGTAAGTCAAGATTGTGGAAGTCTCACTTGTTACCCAGCTTCAATTCTTGATCAGATGTATGTTTTTTATTTACATGTGCAGGTGCTCTTTCAGTTTCAACAAACATATTGAGATTGTGTAAATAAAATCCACTTTAAAGTATTGCTGTGAATCAGAGTCCAGTGAATCTATAATTGAATATTCAACATGAGATAATCAACTTGCATATAGAATGTTGACCACCAAGTGGGATTTCTTTCGTGTAATAAGAATTATCTGATTTATCTTACCTCAGACAAGCATGTGCTATAGGAAGCTGATAAAGGGAAAAAAAAAAAAAGACCAGACATAAAAGCAGACAGAAGATTGCTTAAAAGTAACTTTATATATTTACACATGAGGAAATATGTGGAGAGGTGTTTTAGTGGTCAAGATTTTGTACAGCTTTTTTCAGGGGGCCTGAGTTCAATTCCTACCACATATATTGGGCAGCTCACAACTGCCTGTAACTCTAGTTCTAGAGGATCTGACTCCCTTCCCTGACATCCGTGGGTATTCTCTGAGCACGCACACACTCACAACATACAATTATACAAACATATAACTACACATAAACAAAACAAATCTTTAAATTCACAAATGGCTCTGATCCAAGAAGATAGCAAGTTATAGACACTAAAAAATCCTCTAAAATTTCAGAAGTTAACTAACTCTGGCTTAGAAATGACAAGCCAGCACATGTCAAAGATCAGATAAGGATTCTTATAATTCTCTACTCACAATACTTGCTTATTCAAAAGCATGAGGGAGGGTAGAAGACATTCTATTTCCAAACAAATGTGAATATAACAGCATGCCATTGATCAGAAACTATCAAAAGGTCATTGTGAGAAATGCCTGTGTGTATAGGCCCCATAACTCAGTGTCACAAAGAACAGCTGAGAACTGCATGTCAAGGTCACCTGGAATTCTTGCTGAGATTTACTTTTTCATCCCTCTGTTGTGTATGACAAAATTCCCAGAGCAACATTTAGTTGGAAGATTAGTGTGTCTGCTGTCATTTGCCTTTTGAAAGATGGTACATACAATGTTGGGTGCGGCGGCACAAGTATATATCTCAGAACTTGGGAAAAGATAAAAAAATAAATAAATAAATAAAGGCTGTATGGGTGTTTTAGACTGCTATGTTCATTATGCCATCACCTGCTTCTTTGTTTATCTTCATTAAAATGCTGCAGACATCATTGTAGGCAGCAATACCCAAGTGACAGTGAAGCTCTGAAAGCCCATTCTGAAAAAGTTTACCCCCAGACTCAAGACCAAGAATAGTTTTCCTGTGCCATCCTTTTCCATCGTGTGCTTTTAATGTAAAGATTTCAGTCTGCTCCACAAAACACTGAGTTACCTGCTATTTCTGAGCTGCCCAAAGAATATAGTTCTCTCAATACATATCTCACTAGAGGGACCTTTCTTCAGCTGTTCTCTGGTTGGAGTGGGAAAGGCTACTGAGAAATCATGCATTGGGCAAAGCCATCCCCCATCATTTTTTATCCTTCCTGTTATAGAAGGGTTTATCATCTAATTCAGTGGAGGCATCCAGGTTATTGTAGGAGAGATGACTGGATTGTCTCTAGGTCCTTTCTGCATAAATACTCTTTACCAGCCCTGTGGTAGGAAGGTGGGTGAGGGAAAGAGCTAGATGAACAGCATAGCTATGAAGATCACGTGAGGTGGGATAAATAAACACATTGATGGGAAGATTTGTTGTTGGATCCCAGGTATAGTGGTAAACAGGAAAAAAAGTAAGCATGCTCAAAGCAGAGTTAAATGCATGACTGAAATGGGAAAATGACATATTTATGTAAAACTTCCAAAGCCTCCTTCCAACTTCCCTACCTAACCTTTGACCCGTTCTTGCTTATAATTTTGGGGAGGGCTCACTTTCAAGCTTGACAATTAGTATAGTCAATTTGAGTATAGATTCTATTTCATTTGCTTCTGTGGGTTCTCAAAGTAAGTATTTTATGGCGTTCCTGTTCTGCAGAACACGTCCTATCTGTATGTCAGTGTGTAATTTGAATATCTTTTCTTTGCCCTTGTAGTGTATGCTCAGAAATGAGGAAGATGAACTCTGGGAAGATATGTCCTTATTTATCTTTGCTCAAACTCTCTTGCATGACTGATCTCTCATATCATCCTGACATTTTCCACTTTGCAAAAAGCATCTTCTCTCTTTATGGCCATCCCCCTGTTCTCTCCTTTGCAACTCACAGAGCTGATTATGGATTTAATTACAGCAACAAGCCTTATAGCCTGGTCTCTGTTTCCATATGGGCCCAGGAGAACACTAGCCTTGTATAGCATTTGCTGTGTTAACTCTATATAATGGTGACTTAGAAACGGGTGAATTTATGAGCTGGCATGGCTTTCCTTGGTTCCTTAGCTATGTAGTTCAAGGATATAAATAATCCCTTAGGGATCATCCTATTTTATCAGTCCATGTTGAATATTACAAGCTGACTATCTCCCAAGTTTAAAGGCTGAATGAGAGTGGCCTAAGAGTAAAACCCTAGCCTCCAATACCTAGCCTACCCCCCCACACACACACATGCCAAGGGATCTCTTTTAAATTTACAACATACTGCAGGCTTTGGCTGATTTACAAATACAAAATATTGATTAGAGGCATGCTTTAAAATGGAAATCTAAGCAGAAAGTATAGATATATAAATATGAAAGAACCTAGTCTAAAAAGACAATCACAGAGTATGGGTGTCTTATTTGGCTGCTTTGGTAAGACTTGCAGATGTTAGGACTCCTTCGTGGGTATGGTGACCAAGCTGCTTGGTTTGTTTGTCTTTATTTTCCTGGTCTAATTAATGGATGACATACTGTATTGTAACTCTAAGTTTTTGGCCTAGGAAGAATTAGTAGTAGAATTGGTATTTTTGCCTTAGGCTATTGGATGGGAGCTGTGAATTATGGGACTTAGCACCAGCAGCTTCAGTGACTTCTAGTTGTTGATGTTAAACCAAACTTTGGCTGAAGGCCTGAAAGCTCTTGGAATTCCAAGCTCTATCTCTTGCTATGTATTCTAACCGGCTTTAAGTTTGTCTAGTGGATGAATTCCTCTGCCCCAGCAGACCCAGTGAGGTGGCAGGATTCAGTTCAGAAGCATCAGCATACCTGTACACTAAGTGTGTATTTTGTGAAGAATGTCTCTGAAACAGTCTTGTTTTACACTGCTGTGACAAAAATACCATAGGGCTTAAATGATGAAAATCTGATTTTAGGGTTTTGGGTGTGTGTAGGAAAGTCCCCACACTAAAACATGGCAGATCCAGTGTCTGATAAAAGCTGTCTTTCTGAATTGCAGATGGCTGTTTTCTTTTCTTTCTTTTATTTTTTATTGTTTGGGTTTGGGTTGGCTTTAGTTTTTTGAGACAAGATTTCTCTGTATAACAGTCCTGGCTGTCCTGAAACTCAATTTGTAGACCAGGCTAGCCTCAAAGTCACTGAGATCTGCCTGCCTCTGCCTGACAAATGCTGGAATTAAAGGCATGTGCCACCACTGCCTGACAATGGCTGTTTTCATACTGTGTCCTCCCATGGTAGAGAAGAGGGAGAAGGAGAGAGAGAGAGAGAGATTGAGAGAGAGCGCAAGCAAACACTAATGTTTCTCATAAGGGCATCAATCTTGGTGGGAAGGTTCCATCCTCACCTCCTTGAAATCTTTCCTCCTAGAACGGTGATATAGGGATTTCAGGATATGAAGTTTATGATGACACACATAATCACTTTACAGCAACTAGTTATCCTAAGGGCGAGTTATAGGATGGAGTATTTGGCTGTTAAAATATTGTCTATGCTTTGTCTCCTTTGGAGTTCATGCTGAAGTTTGACTTTTAATAGTATGGTGTTGAGAGATAGTAGGGCATTTAAGAAGTAATTCAGTCAGTGACAGGAAATGAATCCTTTCTCCCTGGACCAGATTAATTACTAAGAGAGTGGGCTCCAAAGCAAGGCACCAGGTCCACATCCAAAGCTAAGCAGATGTTAGTGGTATGTTCTTAGGATTCCCAGCTATCAGAACCTTGGGGTGAAATAAGTTCCTTTTCTGTATAAATTGCCCACTCTAAAGTGTCCCATTTTAGGGACAGACAGTGGCCTTGGAGAAAAGTGCCTCAGAGTATGTGAATGAGTAGGAAGAAAATCCGTGGTGTTAACATTGTTAACAGACAAGTTCATTTTAAGACGTCGCTGGGTTGTAAGACAATGGACAACCTTGGCCTTTCCTTCACTTTATGACCCTTCAAGCCTCTTCAATTAATAACTCTCTCCTCTGAAACCTATGAGGAAAAGGATGCGCTTTCTAAAGTCTCCCTAGATGCCAAAAGTTGAATATCAGTCAGTTTATTCAGCATTACTTTGAAAAGAAAACAGACAAAATACAATTTTTACCCTAATATGTAAATTGAGGTCTGCGGCGATAGAATTCAATTCTAACTCTGAGAATAAACCCTTGTAGTAAAGAAGACATGTGCTGAGTCTGACTTCGTGTGCAAAAATGGACAGTGTGTTCCTAACAGATGGCAGTGTGATGGGGACCCTGATTGTGAAGATGGTTCTGATGAAAGCCCAGAACAGTGCCGTGAGTGTGCCTTGACTTACTTTGAACTTGACCTCTTTTTTTTTTTTTTCTGTTCTGTCTTCGTTCTAAGTGATGCTTTATCGATTGCTTGGCATTCATTTTTCTTTGCCTGCCTTGAACTTGAGGCCAACTGACTTGAAGGTCATTCAGGCTATTAACAGTTATTCCATCTCCTTTAAAGATGTCTCCCTAGTCTAACAAGACTGACATTCTCTTGGGTAGCTCTGCCTTTGAATACTTAAGACTGAAGCCAGAAGATTCAATTAATAACTCCTTGACTAGGTGCATAGATTTCAACTGTATGACAGTGACTGAGTAGATGGTCCCCTGATCCTGATTTTAAGTTAAGACGTGAAGGTTTCCTAAGGGTCACACATAAGCTTTGAAATGCACAAATTTTCATATTATAAAAAAGGTTCTTATTAAAATAGCAAGATGATTAGTAATAGGGTAATTTGGGGATTTTTAACAAATGTATAACCCAATACAGGGGCCATAGAGTTTGTCATTAAATAAGAAAGACTTTATAAAGAAGGTACAAATATGTTTCTCTGCCCATCGGCTGATTTGCAGAGGAAAGTCCCAAAACCACAGAGAAAGGTGTGTTGAAATCAAATAAACTAGGGTGACTTAGATGTTAAGATTCAGAGAAGTCTGAGGATTCATCACAGTAGAAGTCTGTAGACATAGAAGACACAGGGCCGGCAGGAGTGAGCCAAGTTTGGGTTAGGGATATGATTATGAAAATAACAAAGGTGGAACTTTCATTTACTAGTATAGAAGTGAACAATTTTGTCATCAAGTTAGAAACCTGAGGGTCCTAGAAAGGATCTACACAGATTCAGCATCATGTTTCAGGGATTAATGACATGGTAAAATCAAGAATCAGAGCATTCTTGTTTTGCATATATAAAGAAACATGTGAATGGAGGCCTAGGAAGGTGACTATTCCATGGAAGGTCTCATAGGTATTAGCCCATCTGACCTTTAATAGAGTCAGGATTAGGTGACGATATCTGGTGTGCCCACTGATATGCAAACATAAGTAATGGACTAGGAGCAGGCCAACAAATCAATTTCACTGTGCCAAGTAAAACAAAATCCAGAACTGAGCATGCCGCAGAACCTTGAAGGAGTGACATGGTCAAGGTTCTCGGGTATGCTGCCAGGTGGCCTTGCTTGGCATAGCTTCTAAGGATGGAGCTGGCGAAGGATCAGTGTGCCCCGTGTACCTGACCACTGAGTCCGAGGTGTTGCACTTCCAGACAGCACGGGAGCGGCAGCTTTGCACTGACCAGTTTGGAGGCTCTTTTGAGACTGTATGTCATCAACAGATATGAGAACATGCCGCATAAATGAAATCAGCTGTGGCGCCCGTTCTACTCAGTGTATCCCAGTGTCCTGGAGATGTGATGGTGAAAATGATTGTGACAGTGGAGAAGATGAAGAAAACTGTGGTAAGAAGACCAGTGTGAAGTGGCATACCCCAAAGACCCTTTTCCTAAGAAAGGTGGGCAAGGGATGCTAACTTAAGCCCGAAGACACAATGCCACTGAGTCACTTTTCAGTGGCTTTGCTCAATATATTGATCCTTCCTAACCACCATAAAATGTAAATGGCCTTTTCCTGGTAATTGGAAGTGCCCAGTTTATGTTCCAGGCAGATAAAAGCAAGCAGAGAAATCATTGTGGTATTTACATTCAGCATAGTACATTTAGTGTAGCTTAGTAAGGCAGCAGCTAGGTGGGCTTTTTTCTTTTATGACAGTAGCTCATAGGCCTTTTTTACATTTGGCTCAATAAAACTGGAAGGCAATGAGGCCTGCAGACATATTCATAGGTTTAGATTAACTTCTTGGAATAAGTTACTTGAGTGTGATACAAACATTTCTGCTAACTAGAATCTATGGTTACGGTTATGTTAGCATAAACATATTGCCAGAAGATACCTAAAGTCTACCCAGCCTTTGTGTCCTATGATGATCTTTGTCTCTGAATGCTAGCATTGCTTCCTTATTCTTTCCCATTTATATTCTTGGAGTGTCTATAATGAAGTGTTCCATGTTAAAGATGAGGCCTTGGGGGAAAAAATCTGTAGCTTGAGAAACATTGCTTTGAGTGCTCTTTCAACCTACTACCGCTTTATGGTGTTTCTAACCTGACTCTGATGAGTCTAACTTTAGGCTGTAGCAGTATCCTAGGGAGTTCAGGGTCCTTGGAGGTAAAACACTAGTCTGGAGCTCGGGGTCCTTACAGGTGAAACACTACAAGTCATTTCATGGGGGAAATACCACTGCACCTAGTCCAATGAGTTTCATGTTCAGTCATAGAATTGAGCTTCATCCATTGCCATGGCAAGCCCTGGAGCTGCCATACATTTCCCTCAAAAATCTACACTTTGCTTCCCAAGAGAGTCGTGGTCTCCTTTTACCAATTCCCACCAAATTGTGACCTTGGTATGTTTGGCAGGAATTTAAATCAAAACCTAAACTGACTACTGTGACTACCTACTCATCACTAGCATGCAGAGTTGCTAGGCTGTGATTCTATTCCTAGAAGTGACTTACAAAACAACAACAACAAAACCCAAAACAACAACAACAAAAATCCTTAAAATTAAGATGGTATTCCTAATGTTGATTTAAAGGACCCAAAAGAAAGGAACCATGTAGAATGTTCTTTGGTTTGTTTCTTTTTGGATAGAGTCTTAATACACATTATACCTTGCCCATATATAGCTGATGCATATTCTCAGCTAGTTGATGTGGTTTGGGCTGACATACAATAGGTTGGTCTAGGTATAACTCTGCCTTCCAAAGTGAAGTCCCTGATACCAGCTTAAGCTACTAGTCCCTATTCCTTTAAATGTCAGTTGTGGGTCTCATCTCCAATTAGTTTCTAGCCTTGCACTGTTTTCTTGGTGCTTTATTTCTGCTCTTATACATAGTCTGGCTGCATCTTATTTTGACTGTGAAACTGTTTTGTCATATTATTTCAGAAAATTGTTCTCACTGTAACAGCACTATAGCTTTTAAGTTAGAAAGCTAAAATTAATCATCAAAGATCAATATATTTGATTTGGTGATGAGATTCTTAAAAAAATGCTGATGTACTTTCAATGGGACATCTTCCTTTTAACAGGCAACATAACATGCAGTGCTGATGAGTTCACTTGCTCTAGCGGCCGCTGCGTCTCCAGGAACTTTGTGTGCAATGGCCAGGATGACTGTGATGATGGCAGTGATGAACTAGACTGTGCACCACCAACTTGCGGTGCCCATGAGTTCCAGTGTAGCACCTCTTCCTGTATTCCCCTCAGCTGGGTGTGTGATGATGACGCAGATTGTTCCGACCAATCAGATGAGTCTCTTGAACAGTGTGGCCGTCAGCCAGTGATACACACGAAATGTCCAGCCAGTGAGATTCAGTGTGGCTCTGGCGAGTGCATTCATAAAAAATGGCGGTGTGATGGAGACCCTGACTGCAAGGATGGCAGCGATGAGGTCAACTGCCGTAAGTAATTGTCATGTTCTCTTCCATATATCGATGGGGGACCATTCGGCTGGCTTCCAATATGTTACCTCCTTTTTTAGCTTCCCGAACCTGCAGACCTGACCAATTTGAATGTGAAGATGGTAGCTGCATCCATGGCAGCAGGCAATGCAATGGCATCCGAGACTGTGTTGATGGCTCTGATGAAGTCAACTGCAAAAACGGTAAGGTACTCTCTATCCTTTTCTGGTACACTATTGGTTGCTCTGGTCAGGCCAACAATGGAATGTCTCTCCTGTGTTTGCTTTTATAGTCAATCAGTGCTTGGGCCCTGGAAAGTTCAAGTGCAGAAGTGGGGAATGCATAGACATCAGCAAAGTGTGTGACCAGGAACAGGACTGTAGAGACTGGAGTGATGAACCCCTGAAGGAATGCAGTAAGTGAGGGGCTTGCTTGTGGGCAGAGCTGGGAGGTTCCAATCAGTCCATCAGAGCTAACGCAGTTTGGATCCTGCTTGATGCCCCACTGAACTCAGAATAAACTAAAATTTAATGTTCGACAATAAAGTTATGACATGGGATTGTAGCCAGTGACAAACTGATTTGGAGTTTAGGAACTCCTTAAAATAAATAAAAATAATAACAAAATGAGTAAATCCTACACAACTAACTACTTGCCTACCATCTGGCCTGAAATATTTATCTACAAAACAAATAATCAAATCTTATAAAGTCCAGCAGCAGTAGCCTGAGTTTAAATGTAAATAAAACAATATCAGCCAAGAATAAGATGCCATACTAATTTGGACTATGGATTATGAAACAGAAAAAAATGAGCAGTTGAAGTTGGGGGGAGATGATTATGCAGTATCTTCAGAGAGCTGGATGAGGTATGGGGCAGTAGTCGATATGATCAGAATATACTGTATCTGTATATGGAAGTCTCAAAGAATAAATTCAAAATATTATATTAAAAACCAAAAATAAGCTGTCAGCTGACTTGCTACCCTTTTATTCCAGATGTCAATGAATGCTTAGTTAACAACGGTGGCTGTTCCCATATCTGCAAAGACCTTGTTATTGGCTATGAATGTGACTGCGCAGCTGGGTTTGAACTGATAGATAGGAAAACCTGTGGAGGTGAGTTGAAGCAAAGAGCTTGGCCCCTAAAGGACATGGGAAGAGCAACATGCATCTAATAAGGCATAGGAACAGCAAGACTAATTCTAATTTCCCTCCTAGATATTGATGAATGCCAAAATCCGGGAATCTGCAGTCAAATTTGTATCAACTTAAAAGGCGGTTACAAGTGTGAATGTAGTCGTGGCTATCAAATGGATCTTGCCACTGGCGTGTGCAAGGCAGTAGGTAAATGGACTTGGGCTGGTGTTGCTCTGGTACCTTTATGAGTTAGTGATTCTAAAAGGTACAGCCAGTGGGTGACTGCAACAGTCAACCTACACATAAAGTCCTCCTCCAGAGCAATGCTGATAAACTCCTAGTGCAGCAGGACAGCTTAAAGCAGATCACCGTCCCATGTATCTGCCTTGGTCTTTCCTTTTGCATAGGAAACTATGAATGGTCACCATATTTGCTTCATGCTTCTGAAACTGAACACAATGCAAACAAATAACTTGTTCATCAGCCACCCTACTGTTGAATGCTGTAACCCCAAGACTGCCTTCCTAAGTGAGATAGAAGTACTTACAGGTTCAGGGGCTTGAACTCCAGGCTGGGTACTACTGAAATGTTCAGCAGTATCTTTAGAAGTGGCCCTTTGTGGAGAGGAGGTGACTTAGAAGATCTGGCTTTATAGCAAACTAAATCAACCTGGCTTATGTCTTGTAGGCAAAGAGCCAAGTCTGATTTTCACTAACCGAAGAGACATCAGGAAGATTGGCCTGGAGAGAAAGGAATACATCCAACTTGTAGAACAACTAAGAAACACGGTGGCTCTTGATGCTGACATTGCAGCTCAGAAGCTATTTTGGGCTGATCTAAGCCAGAAGGCCATCTTCAGGTAACTTTCATTTGCATCCCTACATCTGGACATATAAGTCACTGTCCTTGGACCTGTGGATAGCATTGGGGTAGAGGGTAGGACTTCTCTTGTCCCTAGCTCCAGTCTACCATCTAGTTAGTTGGGAGTATTCAACCCAACACTAATTTTTCATCTATTACATGACCACCAGCTGTTATTTAGGAATAAATCATTGTCCATGAAGGAAAAGGTAACTATGCCTTCAGATAACATCTGCATTCCTCATACTTTCTCCTATAGCTGTCAACTATCTTCTCTTGCTACAAATAGAAATAGTAGTATTAGCTTTTCCTCGGTGAAAACTATAGATATGGGATGATAGCTTCTGTGTCAAATGTTTTTCTAGCTTCTAGAATCATAGGTAGATAGGCTACAATACTGCTAATTTTCCATCTTCAAACAATGTGGCTGAATAATTTCAGTGGTGGGCTACGGGGTTCCTAGGGTCCTTTCTGAATAAAGTCCTTGATCATTTGTTAAACAAAAAGCCCATTCTCCAAGGTCCAATGGTGACAACTTTTAAATTTCTTGTGACCTATTCTGTTTCAGTGCCTCAATTGATGACAAGGTTGGTAGACATTTTAAAATGATCGACAATGTCTATAATCCTGCAGCCATTGCTGTTGATTGGGTGTACAAGACCATCTACTGGACTGATGCGGCTTCTAAGACTATTTCAGTAGCTACCCTAGACGGAACCAAGAGGAAGTTCCTGTTTAACTCTGACTTGCGAGAGCCTGCCTCCATAGCAGTGGACCCATTGTCTGGGTTCGTATTCTCTGTTTGTCTTCACTTAGCCTTTTGGATGCTAGCCACATAGGTCAGAAGCTTTCCTTATGCATTCTAAGAGTGCCTAGGAACAGAAGTATCTGATTCAAGATGTCAATGACAGTATTCATTGTTCACCCCCACCCACCCTTCCCTTTACCCCCTCCAGCTAATCCCTTTCTTGCCTTAGCTCATGTATCTATTCTATATCTATCTGTTTATCTGTCTGTGTTCTGTCTGTATGTCTATCTCTCTCACACACACACATACACAATTTATGTGTCTTTATAAAATCTAGAATCTACACACAGGAAAAAAGTTGTGATATTTGTTGTTGGGATCTTACTGGACTTAATATGATCACTTCCAGTTGCCTCTATTTTTCTGAAAATGACATAATTTCCTTCTTTATAACTAAATAAAACTCCATTGTGTACATAGTAAACATGAATGAAAATATCTTCTTGAAACCAATCATGATGCATAATAAAGGTATACTAATAAAAAGAAAAATGTGAGTGACAGAATATGGAGCAGTTCTGGGGCAGCCCTTATGTGTGGTGATGTGCCTCCCGATCTCACTCCTGATTGTCCAGTTGCATGTTGGCATGAGTGATGCCTTAGATTTCATTTATGAAATATATCAAAAATGATGTCTCAGTCTTTGCCCACTCAGCGTCTTCACAAATAATGTTGTGTGGTGGTGGTGGTGGGGAACACTTTGGTGGGTTGGTTAGTTCAGGATAGTCAAATCTAGGACTCAAAGAAAATACTGGTATTTGCATAACCCTGTGCCTTCAAGACTTCCATCTAAAAATGCAAATTGTGTGAAAGTTCAATTGAAAGAAATAAACTTTTGTCAAAATGTTTCACTAAGGCAGGCAGCTTAGAAAAAGTCAACTGTACTCATCACAGTTGGACCCTGTGAAATATAATTAGAACATAATCCCCACACTCCTCCTAGAGAGCTTACAGAAAATGCCTCCTTTGTGGATCTGAAAGAATGTGCCTTTAGAAAGAAAATATACAACCTTGGGACTTAGGGCTCATACTTCCACAGCAGACCAACACAGACTAACACAGCTCAAACTTGGAAATTTTATTGTCTCCTATCATCCTGAGAATTAGATCCAGAGCCTCACACATGGTAAGCTAAGTGCTCTACCACTGAGCTGAGCCCCAACCCTGTACATCCTCAATGTTCAATTTCATGTACTCAGAACATAATTAGGGCCTTAAGCACTGGCATTTATCTTGAGAGTCTCTAGCTCAAGAGTTTCCTGTGCCCTGTTTGAGCTTTTAAGTCACAGCTTTTTTTCTTTTCAGCCACTAAGGCACATTTCTGATTTAACTTTTCCAGCTTCGTTTACTGGTCAGACTGGGGTGAGCCAGCTAAAATAGAAAAAGCAGGGATGAATGGATTTGATAGGCGTCCACTGGTGACAGAGGACATCCAATGGCCTAATGGAATCACACTTGGTATGTCTGTCCTTCTCTCTCCCTTCCTAGTTAACTTCCTTCACTGTGTTTAAAATGTGTTTCCATTGTAAATCTGAGGTGATGCTTCTAGTTCCACCTCTAGCCAGAGAGAGGAGCTGAACAAACAAAGTGGGCTTCAATAACACATACCAAGATGGCTGGCTTCTCCTCTAGTTGATCTAATATACAATGGAAATTCATGTGGAATTTCAATATTCAATGGAATCTTGGCTTTTGGGGGGTTTTCATATGGAACACAGCAGGTGTGAGTGAGTACCTTAGCCTTTCCTGGGTGCTAACTTGTAACTGTTTCCTTCTGAATTATCTGGGCAAGCCTTTTAAAAATAAATACTTTCTATTAAGTAACATCTCCTGAGTCAATGACTTTAAGAGTCTTAGAAACCCCATTGACCCCAGAATAGAGAATGCAGATATAGGTTCTATTGCTGGCTTCACAAGTATGCTGATGTCCCTATTAAGAACTCCTGATAGAGGAGAAACCATAAAAGATATGGATATTTTTTATGGATATTTTTAAATGGAAGCCAGACCAGCAACACCTCATATGATGTCAATTATGTTCTTGCCTAGACCTTGTCAAAAGCCGTCTCTACTGGCTTGATTCCAAGTTGCACATGCTGTCTAGTGTCGACCTGGATGGCCAAGATCGTAGGATAGTGCTCAAGTCCCTGGAGTTCCTAGCTCATCCTCTTGCACTCACAATATTTGAGGTAAGGCATGCACCTAACGTTTAAGCGAACACTTTTCAAACAGGTGTATGGGAAGAGGAAGAAACAGTAGACAATTGGGAAACTTTTATCTAAAGGCTGTATTCATTGGCCACTAAGTCCCCAGAGAACTTTAGAAAACCTAAACTTGCTTCTCTTAGTCTTCATACTCAATGACCCAGAGAACCATTCAATAACCTTATCTGGTTACATGGTGAATAAATTATGATATTAGAGCTTGGATGTACATGCTAATTGTTAGGGTTCTGTTTTAGGATCGTGTCTACTGGATAGATGGAGAAAATGAAGCAGTATATGGTGCCAATAAATTCACTGGGTCAGAGCTGGCTACTCTAGTCAACAACCTCAATGATGCTCAAGACATCATTGTCTACCACGAGCTCGTTCAGCCATCAGGTAACATGAGGGACCCACTCTTTAATGACCATGCTAGAACAGTAATATGATCCAGAACCTACTATCTGCTGGCTTCTTAGCTTTAAACTTTCTTTAAAATTTCCTCTTGTCCTCTTGACCCCTACTACACTTTGTATCTGATATCTCATTCCATCCATCTTGGAGAAATGCCTTCAGAGTCAGCTCTTAGTTCTTTTCAAGCCTCAGTGGCATAGCTTTCATCTCCATTTCTTCTGGGTCCCCATTGCTAAGACTAATGTCCCAGCTTCTATAGTAGCCACCAGGACACAGATACTCCTTATAATTAGTTTTCTAGTTTTGCTGTAGCGAAGTACCACAAATCAGATATTTTAAACAACATAAATTTACTGTCTTAAATTCTGGAAACTAAAAGTTTAAAGTCAAGATGTTGCTAAGCTGGGTTTTTTGGAGGACTTGAGGGAAAGCTCCATGTCAGACCTCTCTTCTTGGCTTGTAGATGACCATTTCACCCAGTGTCTAGTCACATTATTTTTTATACATGCTGTTGTCCATATTTTATCTCCTGAGGACCCTGGACACTTGGGGTTAAAACCTACTCTAAAGTCCTTATCTTACCTTGATTATTTCTGCCAACACCATATCTACAAATAAGGGCATATCTACATCCTAAGACATTGACAGTTAGGACTTCAATATGAAAATTTTATAGAGAGAACAACTTAACCTGTAACACCTATTCTCCCCCATAGCACATCTTATGAAGGATTTAACAAACCATCAAAGGTATCTAGCCATGTTTTCTCTTGCCTACAACACCAGTTTGTCCATTTAATAAAACCCTCACATCTTCCCTATGGCCAAGTTCCCTTCTACTTTGTAGGAGTTAGTCAATATAAATCCAGGAAAATGTGGATTGTCTCCCTCTTCTATCCCTCACTCTAAGCTTTGAACAAACAGTATGAGCCAGGCCTGGACCCTCACCCCTTCACACTGACCATTGGAAGATATACTCTGACTTCCAAGAAACCTCTGACTCTGTATCTTTAGAACATGCTTCCAGTACACTGATTGATACCCCTTCAACAGCAGTGATGTACAGTCTTCATGGATGCTAGTCTCACTCAAAGGATTGACACAAAGTAGACAAACTTAAGCTCCATGGAGACGATAGTTTTACAATGCCTGTTTTGAAAGACCTTTTTTTCTGACTAGGTAAAAATTGGTGTGAAGAAGATATGGAGAATGGAGGATGTGAATACCTCTGCCTGCCAGCACCACAGATTAGTGACCACTCTCCAAAATATACATGTTCCTGTCCCAATGGGTACAATCTGGAGGAAAATGAACGAGAGTGTCAAAGTAAGGCTTTCAGCATTTCAACCACAAGCAAGACATATAACAAGCACTGTAAGACACTGGCTACTACAATTTGCCTGGATTTTAGAAATCCTGTTGTAGTTAACTTGTGAAATCAATTATAGACTATTAGGTGGTGTTGTTGCATGGCAGGCATTTGTATTGTTACCTTGGAGCTGACCTCTGCCCCATTTCAACATCAAATGAGTTTATCAATGACTAAAGTGTCAGTGTGCCATGCACTGATTTGTATCCATTGCTCTGTAACACCCCTGAGATAGCCCATTTTCAGTACTTAAAGTCCTCTAGAGAGGACAGCATGAATACACTGAAAATATTTGAAGAAGGAGGACACAGTTACAAGGTACTTGCTGGCCCAAGTAGATGACATAAATGGAAATTCTCATGTAGTCTGAACTTGAATTTTAACATTTCATTTTCAACTTTTGATCAAGCATCAAGCTGAATTTGCTGATTGTAAGGAAGCATTTACTCAGTGATATTTTAATTAGAATCATTCTGCACCATAATAGGCATTTACTCAGTTTACTGAGAATACAAGTTCAAGGCCACTTGATGTGCATAACACACCAGATTGATTTTTCAGAATATCTGTGGTCATTGAGGAGCCTGGGGTTTTGTTGAGAGGAAATCTGTGTGTGGATGGGAATCTTTTTGAGTTGTCAGATTCCACATGCTGACTGCTCTGCCCAAAGTTTTCTTCTTCTGATTTTTGCTTGAAACTGGCTATTTCTCTCCATCTACATCCACTTTACAGCTTAGTTTTGCAGTGTGTTGGCTCTTTTTACCTGGAGTTAAAATAATCTTCCAACATGACTTCTCTGGATTATACAGCTAGCCCACTCAGGAACCTTAGCCTTAACCAGGTTCTTGGTTTTTATAATCCAGGTACTTCAACTCCTGTGACTTACAGTGAGACAAAAGATATCAACACAACAGACATTCTGCGTACTAGTGGACTGGTTCCTGGAGGTATTGGGTCCAGTAATGCAAACTGTTAATCTCAACTAACAGCCACTTAAATAATTAATGCAGCCTTTAACTACTGGTTCTGCCCCAACTGGATACTTGTGTGCCTAAAGTCCAAAGATTTTTGGAACCTGCATATCCTGGATTTCTCTGAGTTATTTAAGTCTGTTGGTGAAATGGCCATGTAACACAAATAATTCTAATCCCAATTTCTTCTGATATGGAATTATAGTGGATACTAGAGATCTGATATTAGGTACAAAGATAATGAGGACATCTATCTAATGAGTAGATTTCTAAGTCTTAATTCAAAGTCTGATAGACTGATTCCTTGTATGTCCTTATAGGGATCAATGTGACCACAGCAGTATCAGAGGTCAGTGTTCCCCCAAAAGGAACTTCAGCTGCCTGGGCCATCCTTCCTCTCTGTAAGTACATTTGCTTCTCATATAGACCTTATGGACAGTTCTAATTTGTCCATCTTGCTGTGGCCTTTTATTCTATCATAACACATGAGGCACTGAATTGCATTCGCTGCCTCAACTATCTGGTACCTGCTCTTCAGCAGTATCTGTCACATGACAATTGACATGCCAATGGACATGGGTAAATATTCACCAGCTGCCTAAAGGGTCTTATTGCTTCCTGTGTTAAGCTTGTTGGCCTTGCTAATCCTACAGAGAGAAAATCACTTTAGCAAGAGTTTTGTTCTAGTCCCATTGGTTGTACATAATGACTCACAAAGAAGTGAATGAAGGGTCAAATGCTTTTTGGAAAGAGTTGTAAAATTTATAAAGCGTAAGTTTGGGGGAGTTGCTCTCTGTTTTGTTTTTTTTTTTTTTTTTTCAAGACATGGTTTCTTTGTGTAGCTCTGGAACTAGCTCTATAGACCAGGCTGGCCTCAAACTTACAGAGAATCACCTGCCTCTGCAACGGAATGCTGGGATTATAGGTGTGCATCAACATTGTCCATTCATAAAGAGTAAATTTAAAGTCATTAAAGATTTTTTAACTCAGGGAAAATTGCCTCTAAAGCCTCTTTCAGGCATGTGAATTCTAAGGCACTTTGAGTTAATGGCCGCTGTGACCTAGCTTAGTAGTTTTCTAACAACCAGGCCCACAAGACCAGCACTCCAAAGGCTTCTGTAATTTTCATGAAGTTGGCCTAGGGTTGGGACTTAGGACTCGACACTTCCCAGGGTATGTACAAGTCCAGTGCAAATATTCCCACAACCACTGAGCTGAACCTATTCCAGAATTTTGTCCCATTTGTATTCTAACTTCCAGTTATCCACGCTTCCTAAAATATGGAACTTTCACTAGTGTCAATTACCACAGACCCATGGCTATGGAGGCTTCACTTCTAATTTTTTTTCAGTGCTTTTGGTGATGGCAGCAGTAGGTGGCTACTTGATGTGGCGGAATTGGCAGCATAAAAACATGAAAAGCATGAACTTTGACAATCCTGTGTACTTAAAGACCACTGAAGAGGACCTTTCAATAGACATTGGCAGACACAGTGCTTCTGTGGGACACACATACCCAGCAGTAAGTCTGCTTTGTCTGTTTTCACTGTGGCTTGACATGAGTCTCTTCAAAGGAGACCAGAACCTCTAGCTATGCGTACCGAGGCTGGGAAGGATCATGGAGTCCCCAGACACTTTATCCACTAGCTGTATGTAAGATGCTAAATGTCTAAAACAGTTGATAAGCATCTCACACCAGAGGAAGGCTGATAAGTCTCATTTGTCATTATATTTTATTATAAAAATGACATGTCAATAGCCATTTGAACCAGCTAACTTGTTTTTAAAATTAAATTCCTTGCATTTGGGGTAGATGAAGGTAAATCAAGGTGGGCATATGAGGATTGTGCATAGGGGAATTGGCTGAAAGTCAATAGCTTGAGTACAAATGAATTGGCCTAAAGTACTAAATGCTTTCCTTAGAGAGGTGCCCCACCCCAGCCAGGAGAGCCAACTTTCCACAGGAGCAGCCACTGCCATGGGTTTGGCTGTTCCTCCCCTCAGAATCCAAGTGCATACTTGCCTCCACGTCAGGACTGTGCTAAATGAAGCATGCTGAATGAGAGCACTGCCTTTGCAGGTTCTCCAGAAACATGGAATAGTGTTCACTTCATATTGTGTCTTTTCCCATTTGTTTCCAAGATTTACACTTCTTAAACATCATCACTCACATGTTTGTTTCTCCTAGCAAGCAGGTAGAGATTAAGTATCCCTTGAAATACTTGGTGCCAGAAGTGTTCAGGGTTGGGGATTTATTTTTATGGAGCATAGATTTTAGAATATTTGCATACACAAAGTCTAAATATAAAATCCATTTGTTTTATATATTCATATATACATAGTCTAAGATACTTTACATAACATTTTAATGTATGTTCAATTTGACCACAACCAATAACATAAAGTGAGGTTTGGAAATTTCTACTTATATTGTCATGGTGGTACTCAGAAATTTTCAGATTCAGGAACCCATTTGGGTTTCAGATTTTCAGGTTGGGAACACAAATACAATTCATGTGTCTGGCCTCCAATTCTGTGGGGCTGTGAATGGCCAACTCAGAGTCCACCTCATAGAGCTGCTAACAGTGAGGAGCCACCAAGCTCACCTGAACCTTTTTCTTCTTCACAGATATCAGTTGTAAGCACAGATGATGATCTGGCTTGATCCTGAACAAGTCTTGACCTCTGAGGTCTAATTCAATAACACCCCACCGCGGAATGGTAGTCGGGCCAGCTCTGAAGTCCCCTTTTCTCCTCCCATCTGGAAGAACATCAGGATATCTTTCCATGGATCAAGTTTGTGTACTTGACCATTTTTATATTACTTTTGTAAATATTCTTGGCCACATTCTACTTCAGCTTTGGATGTGGTTACCAAGTATCTGTAACCCTTGGATCTCTAGACAGTATTGCCATTTCTGGCCAAATATGCACTTTCCCTAGAAAGCCATATTCCAGCAATGAATCTTGTGCTATAGTGAATCCCACCTGTACATACATTGTATAGGCCACCTGTACATATCCCAGAGAACAATCACTATTCTTAAGCACTTTGAAGATATTTCTATGTAAATTATTGTAAACTTTTTCAATGGTTGGGGCAATGGCAATAGGATAAAACGGGTTACTAAAGATGAAATTGCCAAAAAAATTTGTAAACTAATTTTGTACGTATGAATGAAATCTTTGACCTCTGTGGAGGTTTTCAAAGACTGACTTCAAATTACTGTACATTTTTTTCAAATGCTAAAAAAAAAATTAAACCATACAGCTTAACCATGGTTTTGATTATTCCTCTAAGATGAACTGGGAACAGCCTATGTATCACCAAATGTTATAGACATCTGAGCTATAGCTCTTGGTGTTGCATACCTAGCCCAAAATTGGGCAACTAGCTAAAGAAACACGTACCATATAAAATTTGTTCCCCTGAATTTGTCACCCTTCCTTCCTTCCTTCCTTCCTTCCTTCCTTCCTTCCTTCCTTTCTTCCTTCCTTCCTTCCCTCCTTTCCTGGACTCAAGCTTCCTCCTGCCTCAGCTTCCCAACTTCAAGGATTACATGTCTCATGTCTGCACCACTACACGCAGCCCATATTTCTAATTTTATAAAAGTCATCATCTTCCCAAAGTTTCTTTTGCTCACAGAAGTTTCCTTTTTCCTCTTTTTGTCATAATGATCTAGAAATACATGCTAAGATTCCCACAAGTTCTCGTGTTTTGTTGCCCATGTTCTGTCATTGTTTGTAGGTCAAAGATAAGTGCCTTCTATGGCATGGGGAAGGGTTTATTCTTACAAAAGCTTGTCTTACCATGAGGATAAGTAGGAAGGATCCTAGGCAGCATCGTTGTTGAACAATCTAAGGTGTAGTTCTCAGCATGCCCCAGGAACAGCAATGTTGCTGCTAAAAACTTAACAGAAATGAAGATTCTTGAGCCTCACCCCAAACCAACTTAATCAGAAACCCCAGTAATGGGGACCAGGAAACTGAGTTTTCATAAACTCTTTATATAGTTCTGATATAACCTAAAGTTTGATTTAAAAAAAAAAAAACCTATTTTAATGTGGCTTCATGGAGGCTATAATTGCATTGTATTCAACACATTGCCAGTCTATAGCATTGGACATGTAGACAAGTTCTTCCTATGGTGAAATTTGTGCAACTTCCTATGGAAAACAGATAAGGAGTTGGAGGTAGAAAAGTGGTACCTTATAGGGGGAGGGGGTTGTGAGTTTTCCATCACATTGGTCATCATATCCTTACTCTGAAGTCTCATGATGCCCAGAAGTGAAGGAAGTTGCAAGCCTTAGAGCACAGATGAGATGCTTTAATAACTCTTCAGTGAGGTGGGCACTGTAGAAAGGGCACTGATTCCTCGGGCATGAAATGGCTGAGCTAGCATCTAAAACAGATGAAGTCATTTCATTTTTATAAACTTTGTCTTCTCTGAAAAAGCCCAACATTAGATAGAACTAACTATATTTTAAAAGGCACAAAGTCATTTTTTAGAAATGAAGTGTTTAAATATTGATAGAGCACTGTTGAGTATTGTTAGAGTAGTTAGTTATCTTGTGAAGCTGCTAATTAATTCATTGGACAATAGTTCACAAGAGATGAGAACTTTGCCCTGTATCACCCAAACAAGATCTTAATAACTGTATGTGAGATGGGTTGACATAAATTGGCTTTATCTCTAGAGTTTAAGGTAGTGGATAATTCATTAAGAGGTGAAAGATGAGATATTAAATTCTTAGAAAAGATATTTATAATTAAACCACTCTGTCACATGGTGAGTGGAACCCCAAGGAACTTGAGTATCTGCAAAGGATAGCAAATCATCAGATCTGTGGACCCTAAGAAACCGGCCAAGTGTCAGAGGCCAAAATTTTAAGAGGCTGTTGCAAGCTACATGCTCCTTGGCAAGAAGTAGGCCTTGTAGATTACCAGTTTCCTTAGAATATTCTATCAGCTACTTTGAAGACTTAGCATCATTTCTGAACCTTCGGATCTAGATAAGTAGGGGGCAAAAGAATTCTTTGAGGCTTCAACTTGGACACTTGTCTTGATACCTTTTATAGAAGTCAGACATCCCCTCTCAAAAAAGAGCAGACAGGTTTTAAACAGCACAGTTGCTGAGCAGTTAAAGGAGTCCCTTTTCAGTTGTGAACACTGCAGAAATCCAAGACCCACCTTATGTCTAGCTTTTAACTTCACCCTAACCCAAAGATACTAGTGAACTTCCTGTGCATTGTGTAGTTAAACAGAAATGATTTCCTAGCATTCTTACCTAGTAAAATATTTCCTAATGGAACAATACGTTCCATTAAAACCAAATGACCACCATGCTTCTTTCGCACTTCTGACAAAACAAACAAATAAAAAAAATATCACAGACCCTTTTGCTTACTTAGGATCAAGAACAAAACAAAATGCTACTTCTGATCCAGAACTTTGAGTCCTTTGTTTCTGAAGTCAGTGCTTTGCCCTCGGGGGAAAGACTGAGACTTATGTCTCCATTTCAGCTATATTCTACATCCAAAACTGGGCAAAGTCCAGAACTGGAAAAGTCTGTGATAGAGTCTTGTTTTCAGGGAGGAAGGAGATGGCTCGGAAGATGAGATGGTCATTGTTGGGTGGTAGTGCACGATATGTTGTCTTCCTCAGGTCCAGCACAGAGGTTTCCAGAACACAAGTGCTTCATGGAAAGAACAATAACCACCATTTTTGTGTGAATCTCATGCCCATCTACCTTCACCAATGAAAAGCTTATTGTAGGATCATAAAGAGTCCTAAATTGAGGTTTGTGATCACATGTACCATTTCTTTACAGTGTCACACCAATCTGTTTAGTGTTTCTGAACCTGGCCCATCCCAGAAAAAGGAAGGAACTGAAACCACAGATCCAAAGTCCATTTAAGTCTTGCTGTATGTGTATGTGTAGACCCTGGGACAACTGTAAAACAAGGAGTGTGTGGGTTTGGCAGGATATCTTAAGAATGATTTTCTTCTTGGCTGTGCTTGGGGGTAAAGTTAGATGGGCGGCTGGGTAAGTGTGTTTAGAGTTTTACACATCATGTCAATAGCACATACTCCTCTGTCCTGGGGGTGCTAGCTTGGCCAAGCCACTAAGCATCTCTGAGGTTTGAGGTGATGAGGATGCACTGGGACGATGGGATGGGTAACAGTGTGGTCCGAGAGCTCAGCATAGTATCTGGCATTTGGTGTATTTTGGGCAAATGTGAGTATATGTTGTCACACAATCTGAGAACTGGTAAGTGACTTTATCAGTGAGCATTGCAGGCAGGTTCACTCACTGAGTAACAAGAGCCTTTCACTCTGAAAACCTGTTAACTATTACACTCAAGTCTGAAGTTCAGGAGGGATTTTACCTCATACAGGTGAAAGCCTTAAAGGACTATATGGTTTAAACTTCAGAATCATAGCTGGTTATGTGTCTGCCTCAGTCTTTGACTGATTTTCCTAGGACATGGAAATATACATTAGCACCTGCAGAGTCTTTAAATGGCTGTCTAAGTGTTTGTAATGACTCTCTAATTCTTACCATATGCTTAATGTTGTGCTAATTAAGTGTTCATCCATCTTATTAGATCCTCACGGTAACCCTAATAGGGAAGTATCTTTATTCTGCAGATGTAAAAGCTAAGGCCATAAACCATGTGAGGTTCCAAACTAAATATGCAGCCATGGTCTTGGGAGAGGGTGCTGTCCTGTGTAAATGTCAAACTGGATATCACATTGTGTATTTGCTGGGTCTCATTTCCTACAGACTGTGGGGCATGTCTGCAGCTTCTCAGTTCCTTTCCCTATCCAGCATGATGGTGCACAGAACTATAAAGCCAGCATGAACATGGTACCAGAACAGTGCAGAATGGTTAAACCACACCTTCAAGATGCTAGTCTTGGTAGCCATCAAGAGATAGCTTTAAGGAAAAAGATACAGACTCTGAAGGAACCTGGAGATATCATGTTATTCTCTAGCAGAGCATATTAGGAGAAAGCCTACTACCACACAGTAATTCTCAGTTTTGGAGGCACTCAAGTGGACAAGCATCAGAGAAGACAGGAGGGAATGTGGGTTGTTCAAAGAATGATGGTGCTTGACTTCAAAACTGATCTCAAGTGTTCTAGAATCTTCCCTAACACCCAGCTGCTTCTCAATTCATATGTACACTTGGGGGAAAAAGAATGTTTTTGAACAAAATTACTGGCTTTCACAGAACTGTCTTGTCTCTTTTAAACATCACACTTGATACTAAAAATATGATTTAAGAGCATGTGATGCCTCAGGAGACTGGCGCACAAATCCTGACCATTGCCTTAGGATCACCACTGTTGTAAGGGCACATGTTGGAACACATCCTGCTGACCTGTAGATAATTATTTTTCTCTAAATAAACTGTACATTTATCTTAAATAAAAATTTATTTTTGAGATTTCTGTTCCAAGTCTACTTTTTTTAGAGAACTTTTGGGAAAACATTTGCTCAAATCTTTGCTGTTCAGCTGAATAACTAAGAATAATACAGTTGCCCTAGGAATCATTCAGACTTGACTGGGTCAGGCTAAGATGACCCCTCCCTTGTCATGCTGAGGACAGTAGTTAGTGGAAGTGTGTTACCTTCTCACATCCCCAATCCCTGTCCCTCTTTCCATGAGAGAAACAAAGTCAAAGCCATGGTCCAGAAAACTGCTGGACCAGTTCTTCCTCCTCAGGATGGCTAGATCAAGCTGTTCCTGGCTCTTAAGGATGATGCTCTAGGATGGCAGATAAAAGACATTGACAAGCAGTAAAAGACATTCCTGCATTTTTTGCCTGATTGGCTCTTCCAAGGTCTGCTGAAACAGATTCCTGATAAGGATAAATCTTCACGAGCCTTAGAATTATTTCATATGAACCTTTTCTAAGAAATGGGCCTCCAGTGTTTGAATTAGATGGGCTGCAAAATCTTGAAATTGATTCTGGGAGGAGATCATTGGAAGATAAACTCAAAACAGGAAGATGAGATGGGGAAAGAAAGAGAGAGATGGAGAGGGGAGGGGAGGGAAGGAATCTTGGAAAAATTGAAGGTCGCTCACTATTTAGTGCAGTTAAAATCTTTTACTTGTGTTCAAATAGGGATCTGGTTTCAGATCTATCCTTTTTGTATTAATCTCCCATTTACAAGTGTTCCTTCTTAATCCTCTCCCTGAAACACTAATTTAGACATTTCCTACATTCCTAAAAAAACAGGAAGGTTAATTGTTGTGTTCTTACTGGTTTTGAAGAAAGCCTGGCCTGTGACCTTCTGATGATTAAAGAATGCACTTGGTTGCCTAGTGTTCACTAGTTATACAGTACAGAGTTTTTAATCAGTGGGAGGAAAGGCAGGTTCTACCTCCCACCACTCTGGAAAGCAAGCACACCCTCTGGAATGATTGTGCTCAGTTGGCAGGGCTGGCCTATGATCTAAGAAATAGAGAGTTCAGGTCTGAAAAATTAGCCAAGGGTGGAATTTTTATTCTGAGGCAGAATATATGTTTTAAGGCTTTCGTCACTATATTTATCTTCTTTTAATAAAAGGACCATTTTTAATTATGTGTAGGTATGTGTGTCTTGTGTGGATACATCCATGTGAGTGCAGGAGTCCATCAAAGCCAGTGCTTATGAGTTCCACTGGAGCTTGAATTATAGACAGTGGGGAGCTACCCACAGGGGTGCTGGGAACCAGACTCAAGTCCTCTACAACAGCAGCTTAATTGCTATTAGAGAATTTAAAAGCTATTACATAAAAAGTTTTTAATTTATGAGTCATCATTCCAACCCCTGAATTTGTTTTCATCCATTCATATGTGACATTTTTTGAGAATTAGTTCCTTAATATTGAAAAGAAATCCATCTCTCAGCCTGATCCCAAATGAATAGGCCTGTGATTTTTTGAAACTTCTCCGTTTAAAGTAGGTAGTATAGTGTTCTTCCCATGGGCCTCGGAGGAATAGAGTGACAGTCTCTTCCAAGTTCTAGAACAGCTTCAAGATGAGCCGATTCTAGATGAAACATCAACTAGGGGAAAGTTCAAAACTCTTTTAATGAAATTAAACTGGAATTTATGGACCTGCCCTTTATAAGTTGCTCCTCCTCATGTTCACACACACACACACACACCATCACCACCACCACATCCCATCATATGTGTTATCCTATTTTAGTTGCTATGGGTCAGGCACTGTTCTTGATACTGGGGAGCCAGGAAGACCATGGCAGACAAAGCCACACCCTTCATAATGCACATTCTAGGGAGGGAGTCAGGAACTGAACAGACATTAAGCCAGTTGGAGCCAAAAGCTACAAAGGAAAATAAAACAGACTGTGGAACACAGAATGATAGTTATTCTTTACATAACATGTCAAGGACACCCTCCAGGGAGGTGACTGGAGAAGAAAACCCAGATGAAGTATGGAGCAAGCCTATAAGGGGAGAAGCAAAGTTCTAAGTAAAAATCAGTCATGATTCACCATAGATAGCAGGGTGGCTTGAAAGCCACAGTAGGCAAAAGCAGAGTGGGAGGAAAGAAGGTAGCAAAGACCAAATGTGGTCAACCTCAAGAATCATGGTTAGAACTCAGGAATGTCTAAGTGATAAGATGTCATTAGAGAAGGGTGAGACAGCAAAGACACCCAATTTCAAAAGGTTTGTGATGTGGGATAATGCTTTTATATACTGTAAAGATTTGTCACTTATACTAGTTTAATAAAACACTGATTGACCAATAGCCAGGCAGAAAGTATAAGCAGGGCAATCAGACTAGGAGAATTCTGGAAAGAGGAAAGGCAGAGATAGTAGCCAGCCATGCACAGAGGAAGCAAGATGAGAATGCTAGACTGAGAAAAGGCACCAAGCTATGTGGCTAAACATAGGTAAGAATTATGGGATAATTTAAATGTAAGAGCTAATTGGTAATATGTTTGAGCTACTGGCCCAGCATTTACTATAATATTAAACCTCTGAGTCAATTATTGGGAAGTGGATGCTGGGTATTTGGGAGTTGTTGGTGGGCCAGAAACTTCTGACTACAGATTTGCATAGGATGCTTTGCTTAGAGTAGATTGCAGGAATGCAGACACAAAAACAGGGTGTAAGTTAGAGGATTATGAAGATGTTAATGGCTTGTGTGGGGCTATCAGAAAGCTACACTTCACATCATTACATGAGGAAGGTATGTGTACAGGTTGCCTCCCTGAATGGATAATGGGGTGTGACACATATCCCTTCATCCAGGCTCCTCTCAGCTGTGTTCTTTGTCTGAAGATACAAACTAGATGGCCCCTGACTAACAAAGAATACGTACAAACCACATAGACAAAAAAAAAACTTACAACGCTGGGTGTATTATGGGAAGAAAGTTAATGGTACTGCTTCCAAGGCAAAGGAAGTTAGAATCTAGAAGAATTTAGGCACACCTGGAGTCAGTCTTTTTTGTCTTCCAGATGAAGTCCTTCTAGATGGGTCATCAAAGGACAGAGCCCCAGGCTCCCTACCACACACCTCTGGAAGCATGCTTTCCATAGGCAATATTTTCTCTCTTATAACACAGTGGATTTAGGCAGTGTTTTCTGTCCATCCAGCTACTGCTTGAGTCCCTGCTAGCCTTTCCATTCTTAAGAGCTTCAGAGAGCTACTCAAACTGCTTTATCTAGGAAATGCTGGGATCCTGGCATTTCTGAGTTAAGGGAGATTCTAAGGCTCTGAGCCTGATACCCAGTAGAGGAAGATGTGAGAGTCGAGGTGGAGTAAAGAACCCATTCATCAGACTGGAGTCAAGGCGCCCACAGTGTAACAATTCTTATCATAAGCCACAAATTCCCTAACAGCTCATGTCCTTCCGATACAAAGAAAGAAAGAGAGAAAGAAAAGGATAATTGTCTAGGAAAATAAGGTCTCCCTAGGATCTAAAATCTGAAGAATTTTATTTAAATGTGCTAAGATATAAACTGAGTTCCCAATCTGCCACCTGAATGTCACAGAGTAGAATCCAAATGTTAACAAATAGCATGCTAAAACAGAAAGCCATCTCTCACACATCAGCCCGAGTACCTGTTTGTGCTCAGAAAAGCAAGCTTGCCTCATGATATCTAAGGATCTGGTAACGTCCAGGAAGGACAGTGCTGAGAACAGACACTACGTGCAGTTCTCCTCAAAGCCCTTTCCCAGAGCAGACACAAGGTTTCCAACACTCTGTGCACTGTCTCCGTTAGGAAGCAGATAAAGATTTCAGTGGGCCTAATTAATAACATCAATTCACCAGAAGTGGCATACTAGCTTGCTGCAATCTCAGGCGCTCAGAAACCCAGTGAAACTGAGGAGGAACGGTATCTGCTTTTGCCTTGGCAGAAGGCCTGGGATTATAATGTCCCTGGGAAAGGCAATTTCTGTATTGCTGTAGGGATGAGAAATTTTTATAGTTACTGGAGACAGTCTCTGAGATGAGCCTGGGGAGTGGGCTTATCCTCAGATCCAAATTCTATAAAGAATCAGATAAAGCCGAGAAGAGAATGGAGCCAAGTATATGAAGGAGAAATTTGTACCCTTCGTAAACAGATAATAGCAATGGGAAAAACACAGTTTTGGATCTCTCTCTCTCTCTCTCTCTCTCTCTCTCTCTCTCTCTCTCTCTCTGTGTGTGTGTGTGTGTGTGTGTGTGTGTGTGTGTGTGTGTGTGTGTGTGTGAAATTAATCCTTCTTCCATGGTCCTACAGTGAAATTTACTTGAAAGGCTTTTGATGAAAATCATAGCAAGATGGTAATCCTAGACCTGGTTGAACATGCCAACAGAGCAGTGAGGGAACTTACTGGGTAACACATTAACTGAATAAATTCAGACACTAGAGAAGAATAGAGCCCAAGTCACTGAGCACTCCAGAGAGTTTTGTTCATTTATGGTTCAAGTGCCCTTTGTACACATAGCCTCAAGGTGATCTTTAATATACAGAGTTTGATTATTTTGCAAAGGAAACAAGGTTCATAAGGTGAAATTCTTCTTCTGGTATCATGTTAGAGCTCAGAATTTCTATTTGATGTTTAGGGGTTATGGATGCACCTGTCATCTTGACATGGTAGGATAGATATGTCTTGTATGAATGAATGTACTACCATTTAAGAAAACATATAAAAATCTCTTCCATCCATAAAATTTGGTATTGACAGGGATCCTAGGATGTATCCCTGATGGATACTGAGGATGACTGAAACACAAATTCTCATCTTTTATGTCAATGGCCTGGGATCTCTTGTTGCTGACCTATGATGTCTAAAGACATGTACAACTCAGGCTAGAATTCTCCAATTCATACATGTCCAATAACTCCAAATTTTTTACTACTGTTTCCTTATTCCTAAGACCCAATATATAAGACCTGTGAAGCCACCAAAATGGATGGAGCCAACCATAGAATTAGTATCTTACGTGAAACCAAAGTATAGGAGTCCTATATACAATTGTAACAATTGAAAACACCTAATTCTCCATTGAAGGTAACATACGTAGTTAGAGGACACAGAAATCAAGCTTGGTCTCCTCCTTGCTAGTCATTGTACATAGTGCCAGAAGGTGCTATGCTAGGGGGTATTGCTCTTGTACACTGTAAAGACTGCTGCTCAGACTGATTGCCCAGTAGGAAGTACAGACAGGGCAAGCAGACTAAGAGAATTCTGGGAAGAAGAAGAGCAGGGCAGAGACAACAGTGAGATGCAGAGGAAGCAGGATGAGAATGTTGCACTGAGAGAAAAGGTATCAAGCCTCATGACTAAATATTAATAGAAATATGGGTTAACTGAAAAGTACAAGAGTAAGTAATCCTGAGCTATAGACCAATCAGCTTGTAATTAATATAAGCCTTTGTGGGATTCTTTGGGACTAAGGGACTACAGGTCAGGACTTTGGGCCTAGTCTAAGCCGGAAACTCTGGACTACAGTGGGGCTGCTGGGGAAGAATTGTCACTAGCATTCTTACCTAACTATGAATCATGTGTACTGTGACATCAACCTACCAGGAAAGGTATGCCTGCTTGTGCAATGGGAGTATGACTGGGCAGCCAGACAAATCTCTCGTACTCGCCCATACGTGAATAACCAGTCAGAGGCTTAATATTAATTACAAACTGTTTGACCTACAGCTCAGGCTTATTACTAACTAGCTCTTTCAACTTAACCCAATTTCTATTAACGATTAACCTGTGTTTTGCCTCATGGCTTCATGGTGCTACCTATTCTCTTACGTCCTGCTCCTTGGGCAGCTCTTATTGTCTTTCCTGACTCCATCTTTAGTGTCCCTGTATCCCTGCTTGGATTTCCCTTCTGGCTATATCCTGTCCTCCCATAGGCCATAGAATCTTCTTTATTAACCAGTGGTAGCAACACATATTCACAATGTACAGCAAGACCATCCCACTGTTCTGTGCGCAGGGGTTGGGGAAGAGGTAATCAACTCCTCCAGTATTGAACTTAGAGTCTACTCCACAGGAGGAAATACATTCCTGCTATAATGAATCCAGCCAAAAGCATATGGTTGGTTAAAGAAATGTAACACTCCAACCCCAGGAGTGTAATGTTGACTTTAACTGTGGATTGGGGATAGGGCTGCATTTTAATCTTTGAAACTGAGCCCTTAAGTATAATATCTGTGTTTTTACTCTGGAGAAAGCCCCACAATGGTAAAAACATGAGAGCACAGGCTGGAAGCTGTGGGTTCTGATCTTAGTTTTCTCCTACCTGCCTTACAATCCTGGCAAATTCTCTTCTCTTACTAAGTCTAAATTTCTTCACCTTCCAACAAGCCAATGATAAAATCCAACAAGCAGTTGTTATGAGGACCAGATGGGAAAACAGATGTGCACCATTCAAATATAAGCACTCTTTCCCCCCAAAGCTGTTTGCTTCAAAGATATTTGCCATGTGAACATTTGGCAGGTTCATGTCCCAGATAGAGACAGTACTGAAGTTTGACACCACAGACTTAGAGTTTACAGTAAGAATCACTGAACAGGGTGTTCTGTGATTAAAATAATGACAGATCCAAGTCATTCACACTGAAGATGGTGAACTCTATTCCCTAATCTATTAAATCTTCCAGAGACATCAACTGTGATTTCCTCCTGATAACATTTCTTGACATTAGCAAGGTATGCATGCTTTACTATTATGGAGGCTTTGTTAGATTTAAAGGGTAGAAGGAAATCCCCCCAAAGTACCCTTAGAAGCTTGTATCTTAGGAAATATTTTCATGATCTATAACAGATTTACAAGATACAGTGGTTTTGACCTTGAAATCAGCTTGCATCACTTTTCTTACAGTTGAACTTACTAAGCTTTTATTTGGCCCTGTTCTATCCTTGGAGCTGATGCAATGCAAGGTAACTCAGGGCAAGCAGCAGTGGCAATCCGATCACATTGCAAATGCTGTTCTCTTAAAAACAAGGAACAGTACAGAAGGAAATACCCTGTGCAGAATCAAAGTCTAAGTCCACATTGTACTTGTTCGTATGTCTATCTTCAGAGTTGTGGACAGCCAGCAACTTTACATAGTGCTGTTATAAAGAGTTCCTTTGGATTTCTGTTTCTTTTATGACTGTTTAAACATACAAAAAAAAAGAAAATCCAAAATAACCTTTGGAAAACTCATTCACTTAAAAATGTTCTTGTCTAATTTCATTCCTGGCACTTCATAAAGTCCATGTGAAGCCAGGCTTGATTTGTTTAGTTAAATGAGAAGCTCCAAAGAGGAGACATCACTCTTCAGTGACCATGGTTACAGCCTCCTAGCCTTCTCTTCCATGAAGAAAATATCTCTTGCAGTTTTCATCAGAAAGGGTCACTTTCTCTTCTGTATTGATAACTCTCCCTGAGCCTTCAAATATTAACCAGAAGCTTTATCTTCTGGAATGCTAGCAATCAGAAATATATTTTCCTCAATGCTCCTGTCTGAGCCCTTTTCCTGCCTACAACAGGCAGATTCAGTTTCTTTTTTTTTTCTCTTTTTTAAAAATTATTAGTAAAGTCTCATTTTTTTAATCCATGTATTCCCTTGTTCAAATGTCCTTCCCCTCCCACCCTACAAGTCACTCTTCTCCCCATCTCCTTATCTCCTACCTGGCAAGGACAGGAGGTCCCAAGGTGGCTTAGTTCAGCATCCACTCCAGGCAAATCCACTTTCCTCATCCCCACATCAAGACTGGCTTAAGTGTTCCTCTGGAGGGAATGAGCTCCAAAGTGTAAGTTCAAGGTGCTTCAGATCCCAAGCTGTTCAGTGTTTGTGGTGTGCAGCTTGGACATACTTTGCTTTTTGTTTAAAGTCCAGTAATGAGTGAATACATCGCCTGCTTATCTTTCTGTGATTGTGAAACCTCACTCATGAGGATATTCTTCATATCCGTCCATTTTCCTGCAAATTATAGAATATCATTGTTTCTTACTGCTGAGTAGTACTCCATTGTGTAGATGAACCACCGTTTGTTAATCCATTCTTCAGTTGAGGGGCATATAGGTTGCTTCCAGGTTCTTGCTATTATGAATAATGCTGCTATGAACATAGTTGAGCTAATGCCTTTGGAGTGCGAACATGCATCTTTCCGGTATACACCCAAAAGTGGTATTGCTGGATCCTTGGGAAGATTGATTCCCAGTTTTCTGAGAAACTGCCATACTGCATTCCAGAGTGGCTGAACAAGCTTACACTCCCACCAATGAAGGAGTGTTCCCCTCGCTCCACAACCTCTCCAGCATAGGCTGTCATCAGTGACTTTTATCTTAGCCAATCTGACAGGTGTCAGGTGGTATCTCAAAGTTGTTTTGATTTGCATTTCTGATGGCTAAAGATGATGAGCACTTTTCCAAGTGCCTTTCAGTCATTCATAATTCTTCTGCTGAGAATTCCCTTTTTAATTCTGAACCCCATTTTTTGATTGGTTATTCAAGGTTTGGGGCTCTAGTTTCTTGAGTTCTTTATATATTTTAGAGATTAGTCCTCTATCACTTGTAGGGTTGGTGAAAATCTTTTCCCATTGTGTAAGCTGTCACTTTGTCCTATTGACAGTGTCCTTGGCTTTACAGGAGCTTCTCAGTTTCATGAGGTCCCATGTATTGATTTTTGTTCTTAGTGTATGTGCCACTGGTGTTATATATAGGAAGTGGTCACCTGTGCCAATTTGTTGGAGGGTATTTCCCACTTTCTTTTCAATCAAGTTCAGAGTGGCTGGGTTTATGTTGAGTGTTTTGATCCACTTGGATTTGAGTTTTGTGCAGGGTGACAGACTTGGGTCTATTTTCATTTTTTTACACACTACCATCCATCTATGCCAACATCATTTGTTAAAGATACTATCTTTTTTTCTATTGCATATTTTGGGCCTCTTTGTCAAAGTTCAGGTGTTCATAGGTTTTTGGGTTAATGCCTGGATCCTCAATTGGTTTCCATTGATCCACAAGTCTGTTTGTATGCCAGTACCAGGCTGTTTTTATTACTGTAGCTCTATAGTATAACTTGAAGTTGGGGATGGTGATGCCTCCTGAGGTTCCTTTGTTGAGCAAAATTGTTTTGGCAATCCTAGCTTTCCTGTTATTCCAAATGAAGTTGAGTATTCCAAATGAATATTGTGTTGAGATTTTGATGGGCAGTGCATTGAATCTATAGATTGCTTTTGGAAGAATTGCCATTTTTATAGATTCAGTTTCTAAAGCAAACTGTGTAGACATCATCTTTTTATACCATGAGTGTGCTTATGAGACTGGTGATCAAAGCCCACTCCACCATAGCACTGTGTTTATCTAATATCTTTTAAAAAATAGAAAGCTCTAAGAATATTTCTCAAATTATTTCAAGATACAAACATTATTTTGATACAAAACCAGCTGAAATATTGCACACACACACACACACACACACACACACACACACACAATAGGTCAATGCACCCCACGATCAAAGACACAGAAATTCTTCAGGTATAGACAGTTACTGATTTAATACATTATGAAAAAAGAAACATTGAAATCTCTTACTATTAATATATATTACCTACTGCATTTTATAGTGAAAATAATCTTTCCCTCCCCTAACATTGATAGATTGCATACATGCGGACAAAACCACTTGAATTTATACACACTCACTAACATACAGATCATTTTCACTTATAAAGTCAAATGAAAATAATTCCAAAGAAAATGCTAGCAAATCAAATTTGAAGGTATTATAAAGTGCAAAATCTAGCACAACCAAATCATAATTCTCAAGCTAAACTAGAAATATTAAATATTAAACAATCTAATGACATATCAATGGATCAAGTAAGGAAAAGCTTATAAAAAGGCATTCTGTAAAATTCAACTGACAGGTTTAAATAACAGCCCTCAGAAATCCAAGATTGTAAGGAAACTTCATTAAGATGGTAGAGAGAAAGGGAAGCAGAGAGAACACACAATCCCAAGAGTCCACCGGCCATTTTCACACTTATTGGCATGTCATTAACATTTATTCTGAGACTCTCAGGAAGAAGAAAATGCCATGTTTACCAAGGAGGCTTGTGCCTTGTTTGCTCTCATTCCTCAGGTTATCTGCCTCCTGGTCCCAGGGTCTTTAGTTTCTCTAGTTTTAGCACAGGTAGTGGCTGTGGGCTGCTGGGTCACTTGGTACCACAGGGCTTATAGTCTATTTTATTTCCTATTTTGGACAAAGAGTCAAAGCAAAAATACCTGTGAGTCACACAGAATGACAGAGACAGGAGAAAAGCCAGAGCAACTGACAATATCATAAAAGAGAATATCATCATCTTTGAATAGACAACTCTTTAGTTTTATAAAGAGCCATATCACCTCATTTATCTTGTTAACACAACTTTGTCTTATTACTCAAAAGATTTAATCATAACAGCAATTTTATAGTTACTTTTAAAAAATATATTACCAAGTAGTGATAACATATGCTTTTAATCCCAGCACTCAAGAGAAAAAGGCAGGCAGGTCTCTGTAAATTCCTGCCCAGCCTCATCTATAGAGTGAGTTCCAGGACAACCAGGGTAATCACACAGACTCAGCATAATATAACATAATATAATACAACATATTATTTGTAATATATTTTTGTCACATGAACTTTTAATTATGAACATTTTCCTATATATCAGGTTTGTCTAATAATTATTTTATCATATAAATATCAGGGCAAGGTTGCACAATAAACTATTTGATTTTTTTTTCCCTTTTGTTGGTGCTGTATTTTGTTCCCAGTTTTCCTAAATATTGAATTTTAAAGGACTACCATTGACCTTCTCTCATCCACACAGAAAACTGAAAACCCCTTAGATGTCTTTTATAACACAGATAATTCCCTAATCTCAAAAGGAATGAATCTTCAGCTATTTTGTTTTTGGATACAAGATTTCTCTGTGTAGCAGTCCTGACTGCCCTGGAACTTGCTTTGTAGAGTAGGCTGGCCTCGAACTCAGAGACATATACATGCCTCTGATTCCCAAGTGCTAGAATTAAAGGTGTGCACCACCACCACCAGGCAGCTATACATTCATAAAGAGACAAATGTTTTATAGGAAGTAGGATGATCAAGCTAGAATCAACATTGTGCATCAATCTTGTTTTTATTTATTTGTATATGTTTGGTACGTGTGCTTGCATATGTGTGCACATGAATTGTGTGTTATGTGTGTGTGTTATGTGTGTGTGTGCATGTATGTCTGTGTAGATCCATGTGAAGGCAAGAAGAAGGTATCAGAACTCATGGAACTAGATTTCCAGGCAATTTTGCACCACCCACATGGGTGCTGGGAATTCAACCCTGGTGCTCTATAAGAGCAGCATGTGTTTGTAACTGTTCAGCCACCTCTCCAGCTCCCAGAAACATCTTAACCAGAATGTTTCAGTCAAAATTTATATTTCTGATCATTCCTCAATACAAATGTACATCACAGAGGACCAAAAATTTTGATTCATCAAGAAAATGAATCTATAAACATGAGTTCATGAGAGTCTCTCCAAAATGATCAGGTCTTGAACTAGCTATGTATAAGGAAAACTTCTAGTCCACAACTCTGCTCATACAACGTTTTAACCATTATTTTAGCTCCTCATTTTTATTTTATTTTTTTTTGTAGGGAAAAATCATTTATTGATTTTTTTACCATCAAATTTTGATTTTTTTATTTATTTCTTAAGGATTAAATACAATTGGCAAATTCTTAACCAAATTAAACAAAAAAGGGAAGACCTACTTTAATAAAACTAGAAATTGAAGAGCAAACATTATGACAGATATGAATGAAATTCCAGGAAAATTATAAGGACATACCTTATAAATTTGCTTCGATAAGTTGAAGATTCTGAAAAAACTGCTGTGTTTTTAGATAGCAAAATTAAGCCTAAATTCAATGAATGATTTTTACAAATGCATACTTTGTAACCTTGAAATACTTGAAATACTAATAAAATACTCCATACTAAAAATAAAAAACAGCAATAACAGAAACAAATATAAGAAAATATGGACTTACTACAGAATTCTACTACAACTTAAAAAACTAAGACAAATATATATCATATTATTCCATAAAATTTAAAAAAAATAAACAAAGCCTTTAAAAGTTACAAAGCTAGTGAAATCCTGATATTAATCATAGTATTTCTTTTTCTTTTTCTAATTTATATATATATATACATATATATTATTTGGTGTTTTTACATCATGCACTCCATCAAACTCAGATATCAGACCTCTTAGTATCATGCCCACTCTTATGATCTCCCCATTTACAAAACTGTCCATTCATGCTGCTCATTTGCTTCCTGGAGCATAATTGAACGCCCTGTGGCCAGACCTCTAAAGAAAACAAGTCTTTCCTTAGCCACTCCTCTGCCAGAGGCCATCAATGCAGAAGTGAGGCATTGTGTTATTTAGCTATGCTCTAGCCTTGAGTTGTGGAGCAGGCTGGTAGGATTTGCTGAAGGAGTCAGAGGCAAGAAGATCATTCCAGGCCAGCCTAAGTTCCTCATTTTTAAATACAAATGGCAGCAGAGCAAGCATTTCAAAGTATCCTAAAATAGATATTAGTGTGAGATGATTGAAGAGAACTTTAGAAAAAAAAAAAAAAAACGATGCCAGTGGAAGAAAGAGAACAAAAAACAAAACCAAAACAAAGCACTATATGTAATTCACACCTTTAAGATTTAAGGTATGGCCTGTGTTTAAAAAATAACAGGACACAATGAAAAAGGAACAAAGAAAAAATTTCAAAAAGCAACAAAAATTATTAAAAGTTAAAAATACTAAATCAAGTATAAATATTAAAAATACTAAACTGATATAAATAGGTCAGGAAAAAATCAAAGACACCTTTTAATTCTAAAAGAATAAATTACGTAAAAGAAATGGGAAGAAAGAAGGAAAAGGGAAAAAAATACCTAGCAACCAGAATACTGGTCTAGGAGAACTCCAGAAAGAGTTAAGGAGCATCATCAAAGGTATGATAGGAGTTTACTGAACATCCAAAAGTTCCAGATGACCAGAAACTACTGACTGCCACACAGTGACAAGGCTGGTCAACTCAAGACTCAGAAAACCAAACCTAGTCAGAACAAATAATAGGCAAAGCAACAGGATACTGTTGGACTTTGCAAACATAGAAACATTACACCAGAAATTGAATAACACAATAATGGATCTAATATTTAGTACTCATAAATCTGTAAGAATTTCATGCCACATGAAACTTTTAAGCAAATGGAAGAGGAGACAGAAGCACGTTTTAAGATACAATATCTTTAAAAGATTTATTAAAAACTTTCAAAGTTAGCAGATTGTAAAGGACATTAAAAGCAATTATGCAAAAATTAAAACATGCATGATTCAGTTGCAAACAAGACTTATATTGTTATTAAAATGTAAATATCAGCTATTAATATAACCCAATGCTGCTTAATAAAAAGATGTAAGGAGAGAGAGTGTGGACTAGAGAGCTGGGAGAAATTTTAAGTGAGAGAATTATCATATTTAATTGTAACAAGTCAGTTGATAATATCTAATTCAATAAAAAATAAGACAGAACAGTAAAATTAAATAATTTGCAAAATGGAATGTGATAAATATTAACAATAAAAGCAATAAGAGATGATATACTTGTCTCTGCATAGCTAGATTCAGGAGGAGAAATGAGTAAGAAAGAAAATGTTGGGTTTTATTATAATTGCTACAGAACCATTTGACTTTTAAAACTGCCTGCTTTAAAAATAGTAACTTAAAATAAAAAGCCATGAGCACACAGGATAGAAGGGTTGTGTGCTTCTTTGTGCTTTAGTATGAGGAAGAGAAAGCTGACATTCTAAGAAATTGACTAGATCTAACTCCACAATTATGGAAGGATGTGGAGAATGCATCAGCAATACCAGATGCACAAAGGAGGGACCCTAGGTTCCAGTTTAGACAGCTGTACAGCTTTCCAAATACATACCTGATTCGCGGACGCTTTTCTCCATAGCATCTGCTCCCTGGGGCCTTCAGGGAGAACACCATCTATCAATGTTATAGTCTTGGATCAGGGGGCCAAATGCTTACAAATTGGAAACAGCAGGTACTGAAATTGTGCCTTACCTTTCTAGACTGTAGCAGAACACATGTACAGAAATTTTATCATTTTAACCATTTTAAAGAAGTCAATGCAGAGGGAGAATTTTAGTTAGGTTTTTATTGCTATGATAAAACACCATGACTAAAAGCAACTTGGGGAGAAAAGGTGTTATTTCATTTTACAGATTACAGTCTACCGTGAAAGGAAGTCAGGACAGGAATTGAAGCAGGGCAGAACTCTAGAGGCAGGAATTTAAGACAAGAACCTGGAGGCAGCCATGAAAGTAGAGTCCACGGAGGAGTGCTGCTTACTGGCTTGCTCCCCATAGCTTGCTCAACATTCTTTCTTATACAGCCCAGGATGACCTGCTCAGGAGTAGCCCCACCCATAGTGGACTGGTCCCTCTCACATCAATCACTAATCAAGAAAATGTCTTACAGACATGCCTATAGGCCAATATGACAGAAGCAATACTTCAATTGATATTCCCTCAGAGATTACTCAGATTTGTGTCAAGCTGACAGGAAAAAAAGTTACTGAAAGAAAAACCAAGTGTATTTATAATATTATAACTGTCACCTCTATCCATCTCCAGAGCTTTGTCAGCATCTCACATAGAACCCCATTCCTTTTAAACAATAACTCGCCAGCTCCTGTAAACTCTTTTGCTTTCTGCCTCAATGAATTTATCTGTTCTATTTTCCTCATATAACTAGAAACATGGGGTATATGTCTCCTTGTACCTAACCTACTAAACATGGTGTGTTCAACGATCAACCACATCATAGCACACACCCAAACCTTAATTCCTTTTAAAGGCTGAATAATGTTATATAGTAGCTATATAACAAATTCATTTTATCCATTAACCTGTTAGACTTTTGAGGTTGCTTCCATAATTCGGCTGCAATCAATCATAAACTGATGTGAACTAGAGTGTATAAGTAGATGGCCAATGTTGGCTTTTAATTCTTCAGACTATTTTATTTACTTTTAAGCTTCTTCTTGAACTTTAAAAATCACAAAGCTTCTTCATCTCCCTACCCAATTCATTATTCTATCCACATTCCTTAACTTATACCTCTTTTAGCTATTATCTCATTTGCTTCTTTTGCGATAGGGTAGAGTCTACATTGCTCAGTCTAGCCTTGAACTCTGGCTCTCCCTGCCTCAGCCTTCCAAGTGCTGCCTTTATATGGCTTTGTCACATGCCAGGCTCATACCCCCCACTTATTTAATCCATCAGGGAAGAATAGAAAGAAGAGCCATTGTTCCAGAGAGCTCCTTACATACTATGGACTTTTTTAAATGAATGGCAAACACATTTGGATCTTTAGTCATTCATTATTTTACTTAAATATTTTGAAGACATTTTTACTGATAGTAAGTGTTTGGAATATATAAACAAACAACAGAAATTTATTTGTAAACAAAAAATTATGTGTATACAAGAGAAATTTATTTATATCCTACTTCATTATTCTGACCTAACTTTATTAGAATCCTCCCAAGGCCCAGAAAGATTTTCTGTAGGACAGGACAATCTAAATAATATGAGACAACCCAGAACATGACTTGTATGTTTGAATGAATGGGTGAAGATATGGCCCTTGTGGAAAGATTTAGACCTTCAGAAGGATGTGTGTGATAATAAGGTTCTTTCTTCCCCAGTAAGAAAACTGTAAACACAGAAGAGTGGTGGATGGAGGAATAGACAAGAGGAAGAAGCAAGGCAGTGCTCTCTTTGGGTGGTCCTGTTTCCCAAGCAAGTTCCAAGTGTGTCTGTAACCTCCCATCATGACCTTGGAAGGCAGAGTCCCCTGAGTTTCACCCAATAGAGCAGTAAGTGACAGATGGTTTCTTACTATAGGATTCAACGTCCACTGAGGATTCCCAACTGAAGTCTTTGAAGTTGGACAGAATGACTGCTTTGTATAAAGATATAGTCTATTACAGTTTTACATTTAAAAAGAATGCAAAACTTTCTTGCCAGTCTCTAAGGTACACTGCTGTATCTGCAAATGTTTCAGAAACAACTCTGACTTTCTCAGCTCTGAAACCACTTTAGAAACATCAGCACTCTTGAAAACTGGAGCATCAGGCTTTTCTAAAAGATGTGGATTTGGGTTCTGTAACTTGCATCTATTAAAAGTCTTAGCTGGTTCAGCCCCAGCTGACCTGTGAATAGCACAGTACTAGGATTGCTTGATCTTTTCAAAGTGCCGGCTAGAACTAAGTGAGAAGCAAACAGGTGTGCTTTTGTTTTGCCAAGTCAAAAGATTTTGAGATTATCCAAGATTACAAATTGGCATTGCCAATCAGTCTTAAGGAAGTATGTTTCTCTAGGTTAGGCAAGAGGGCCAGAGGAGCAAAGAACTGGTTATATTCAGTGACTCCTACCAGCATTAACCCTCTACCAAATCCAAGTAGGCTGCCAGAGTAAGCACAAGCATTGTATTCTAATGCTCCAACAACTTGACCAGAAACCAAATGCAGAAAAGCAAACAGAAGCAGACTTACAATAAACACTGCCTACAGTGAAACCCAGAAACACCTAGGATGCAATTTTTTTGGCTTTTTCTCTCTCTCTCCCCCCCCCGCCCCCCACCCTCTCTCTCCCCTCTGTGAGTGTGTGTGTGTGTATGTGTGTGTGTGCGTGTGTGTGTTCTGTGTGTTCCCTTCATCCCTCCATACTAATTCTATCTAGCCTGATTTTTTTTTCTAGGACAGTAATGCTCTTTAGGATGGTTAAGTGTGATGTCCTCAGGCAGGTGAGTTTCCATAAATGACTGTTCAAATTAAGTTTAAAGCCTGGACTATCCTCAAGAGAATGCTTTAAATTCAAATGTTCAAATGGCACTTTCCACTGGGACAGACTAAAGAAGGGACAGTGTTCACTAAGATCTGCAAAGAAGACAATAGGAAGACCACTCAACTCTCATGAAGGTGTCTTACAGACAAGGTGATCTCGGTTGCACTGAAAAGGTCCAATTATAGCTTGTTCCCCGTGTCAGCTTCCTGCTTTTAGCATAGGTAAGCTATATATAGTGCTTTAAATGAGAATGACCCTCATAGGCTCATACATTTGACTGCTTGGTCCCAGTTGGTAGCTGCATGAGGAGGACCAACCAGGAGGTGCAGGCCCCGTTGGAGGAGTCATGCCATCAGGACGCTATGCTTGAGGTTTCAAAAGCCTCTCCCAGTGGATGCTCTGCCTCCTGTTTGCAGTCTGAGTTGTAAACTCTGCTTTGCTACCACTGTGCCTTGGTTTCACCATCACAGACTCTAATACTCCTGAACTGTAAATGCAGTGAAACGTTTTGTTTTATTAGCTGCCTTGGTCACAGTGTTTGATCACAGTCACAGAGCACTCAGACTGTCACTGATGCACGCATACCCATACTGCCTTAACCAGCACTAAGTACTAACTAGTAACAGCGCTCACAGGCAGTAGTGAAGAGGAGGGTATGGGAGTTCCCTTCTCTTCCCACAGTATTTATTCCCAGCTCCCTACCTGCTCCTGTGCTGATCTGTTGCTTGACTCTCAGGCACCTACTTGCTTCCCTGGTCTTCACTCACTTTTGGATGGGTTCATACTTTCTCTTGTTTGTTTGTTTGGAGAGTGGCACCTAATTTGGGGCTCTCTGCTTTTGAATCCAAAGACTAACTATAGGTTAAGCACCCCTAACCTGAATATATTTGATCGGAAATGTTCTCAAACCTAAAATTTTTGGGATACTGGCATGACACCATAAGTTAAAAATTCCATACAATGGGCCATGAATTTAGAGTCAAATTCTAATTTTATTATATAAGCATAGTCATGCATTGATGCATGTATATATATGAAAATATCCTCTGAATCTGAAAATAAGAAATCAGAAAAATTTGCAGTCTCAGACATGCTGAAAAGTAGATGTGCAACCTGCAACTTGACCAAGTAACCCATTGATTCTTCCAGTCAGCAATCTCAATGGATCTGCCTCTACCTCTCCATGTTAATAGGAGACACAGACTGACTTTCCACATTTTTTAATTGACTCTTTGGGAATTTTACATCATGTACCCCAGTCGCAACTCATTTCTCAGTTCTTCCATATCTGCTCTCCATCCTTGTAGCCTCCCCCATCCCCAAACACAAATGAGAGGAAAAACATTTTGTTCTTCCGTCTTTCCCATCGCTCTAATTACATACTCTCTTGTTGTAGCAGTTGTGGGAGCTATGGTATGTCATGCAGTGTACCCTTTTTCTCAAACAGCTTTACTTGCAAATGTTCATTTCTGTGAACTGCTGGTCTGTTTTGAGGCCTTTGGCTTCTGGTACATCATCAATACTGGACCTTCACCAAAACTTCTCTTCAATATCCTGCTATTGCCTGGAGTCATAGAGAGCCTGCTCTGTGGTTCAGCAATACCAGTTTCTTCACGCTGGGCCTCAATTTGGACCTTCCCATTCAGTGAGTCAGGGCCAGCTCTCTTGAGAGGGAGATCAACTCCCTTTCATATTGTGCCAGCCTGCGAGGGGGAGGCTATATCTAAAGTTTCTCTGTCCTGCCTGGCCAGTCATATTGCCACTTCCCAAGTAATTGACTCAGAGGTTTAATATTATAGTAACTGATGGGCCAGTAGTTCAAGCTTATTATTAACTTTAATTAATCCACAATTCTTATCTATATTTAGCCACATGCCTTGGTACCTTTCCTCACGGCAGCATTCTCATCTTGCTTTCTCTGTGTCTGGCTGGCATGTCCTTTTCTACCTTTTCTTTTCCCAGAATTCTCCTAGTCTGGTTGCCCATCCTCTACTTCATGCCTAGCTAATAGATAATCAGCATTTTATTAAGCCAATACGAGTAACAAATCTTTACAGTGTATAAGAGCATTAGCCCACAGGAGGAAGTTCTTCCACCATCATCAAAGGTTGGGTCCAGCTCTCCCGTGCCCGCATCACTGAGGCCAATTGGGGGAGCAGGTCTCTTACTGAGATAGATGGCAAGGAGTAGGACCCATTCTATGGTACTCTCCCATGGACCCCAGTGGTAACATAGGCCACAGACACCAATGCAGACTCCAGTTGTAGTAGTACCATGCCTGGATATGACCATGGCCCTTGGTGGCTACACAGGCCATTCAGATCGTTATGGCTCCAGTGATAGCATGGCTCTCAGACCTCAGCGTGTCTTCAGGTGACAGTTCAGACCCCAGGCATTTGCACAGCTTTTGACAGTAGTGAAGGCCATGGACATCATCACAGACTCTGGCTATGGTAGGGACATGGGCACAGACATTCATGCCCTTGGCTGCAGCTTCCACATTCTATTATTCAAACTACACCTCTAAGGGTAACACCAGCAGCACTGAGGTTGAGAGTCACTGTTATGTCCACAGTTATATAGAGAATGAGATAATGACAATGTAATATATCCTGGCTTTGATCTTAATTAAATAACTTGTGTATCACCATAGATCTGTCAACTAAAGCCTGTGTGACCAAATGACTTATAGACATTCAAACTTCATCTTGATACACAGGGCTCTTAATTGCAAAATTCCCAAAAAATTCTGTCTTCATCTTTGCTTCTACCATCAATCCACTCAGCTCAGCAGCATGGCCTCTGAGATCACCACCCATGCGATGGTGAAACTCAGTGGCATTTTATGTACTTTTCTTCAGGATGAACTCTCCTTGTCCTGTGTTCCCTTTGCCCTAATTTTTCAAACATATTGACAGGAACATCGCTATCAAGAAACGTGCTCTGTCCTCTGACACTAGGCCCCCATTATCTCCCCCTCCAGCTGTGCTTCTCATCTAGAGTCATTAATTGCTCATGCATCTGCCTCCCTTATAATAAACTCCTTAGGATCAGACACTGTGTCATATTTGGCCTTCAATTTTCTGTTCTACTATCTCCCTAGGACAGAGAAATACTCAATAGATGTTTGTAGAATGAATGAATGCTACCCCACTTCCTATGTCTTCTCTCAGTTCTCACAAAGTCTTATCCCCCACTTAAGTAAATAAAGAAACTAAGGCTTATCTTTTGTTGGCTATTTATCTTGCTTGTGAAATGTGATTACTACATTGCAGACATTTTTTGTAAACTCAGGTTGCCTTGAATATAAACTCCATTCTTCTTGCATCACTGCAGACTTCTACCACATGGATCCAACCTCAACAATGGATATGAATTGTGCAATTAACCCCAGAAGACTCAACCTCCCTTAAAAGAATTCTGGACCTTGAAAATAGAGTATGTGACACATGTCACATCTGACCAATGCCTTTAAAATCAACTCAAGTTTTGTCATTGTAGAAAATTTTATTTTCATACTCATAATATGGGATGTATACACGTCACACCTATAAGAAATAGCTGGAGCACCAGTGAGTGGCAAAGAGGTAATAGGGAGAAAAGAGAGCAAAACAAAATAGATAATAATAGTTATTAATAAAAAACCCAAGACAATGTGGGACTGAGAAGATCAAGAGCCCATAATTCAGTGGGAAAGCTCCTTTGCTACAAATGGTGGCACCTGTCAATCAGGTGTCAGAGAACTTACCTTTGCACACTGTCGCTCACTTGATATACTTTTCTGTTGCAGCCTTCTTTCTAAGTCTTTGGGACTCTATACTTCAAGTTCTATAGTAACTTATGAAAACAAAGATTATCCTGGAATTATAGCATCTAAGCAGGGTTGCACAAACCTATCACCAGAACTGTACAAAAGTTCAGTGTTCCTGAAAACTAACTTTGTCTTTTAAACAAGTGCTTACCTGAGTGCAAACTGTGCACATGACTGTTGTACATTGTATTTCTGATCTTGATGGGGACTCTGTGCTGAAGCAGAGATAAGCTGTAAGAAACAACATTATCCAGTGATGAATGAATATTGGCAGGTCTAACAATAGCTCATCCTCAGTTAATCCTATGATTTGCTCCCATAATGTGGTGGCTAATCATGTAGAGGCCTGAACCTCTACTCAGATTCCCTCAGCATGCAGCTTTCTGATGGAGTGGATATTGAGTAAATATTAAACCAACCTTTCTCTACTATAAAGATTCTCACACAGAAGTATGTGCTTTATCTGCATTTTATTGACTCATTTATTACTAACAGAATTTTGTTCTTGCCACGGAATTTTTCATACAACTGGAACACATTTGTTTCTTTGTTTGTTTGCTAATGGCAATCAAATTTAATCTTCACAACAAATTTCAAGGTACCTATATTTTAAAGTAAAATTATACTAGCATATTTATTTTCATAAATTATTTTTAGAATTGCCCAGATGGGTGATATCTTAACATCGTTAATAAGATACATGGTATTGGCATAAAACAGGTGAATCAATAGAATCAAATTGAAGAGCCAGAAGACATCCACACACCTCTGGATACCTGAATTTCTACAAAGAAGCCAACATTATACAATAAAAGAAAGAAAGCATCTTCAAAAAATGGTTCTAGTCTAAATGGATGTCAAAATATAGAAGAATGTAAGTAAATGTATATCTATCACCTTGCACAAAACTCAAGTCCAAGTGGATCAAAGACTTCAACATAAATCCAGATACACTGAACCTAATAGAAAAGAAACTGGGAAATAATCCCAAACACATTGGCACAGGCGAAAACTTCCTGAACAGAACACCAATAGCATAGGTACTAAGATCAACAATTAACCAATGAGACCTCATAAAATTTTAAATCTTCTGTAAGGCAAAGGACACCATTAATAGGACAAAACAGCAGCTTACAGAATGGGACAAGATCTTTATCAACCCCAAATCTTACAGAGTGCTAATTTCTAAAATACATAAAGAACTCAAAAAACCAGACATCAACAAATCAAATAATCTAATTTTAAAATGGAGTGCACACCAGAAAATCCCAAATAAAAGAAACATACATACACTACTACCAATACCACCAAAACCAAAAATGACAAGAATTAACAATCACTGGTCATTAATATCTCTTAATATCAATGGACTCAATTTACCTATAAAAATATGCAGGCTAACAGAATGGGTACTAAAATAGGATTTATTCTTCTACTGCATACATGAAACACACCTCAACCTCAAAGACAGACATTACCTCAGAGTAAAGGATTGGGAAAAGATATTCCAGTTAAATGGTCCTAAAAACAAGCTGGTGTAGCTATTCTAATATCTAACAAAATAGACTTTAAAAAATAATCAAAAGACATAAATAAGGACGTTTTATATTCATTATAGAGAAAAAATCTATCAAGATGATATCTCAATTCAAAACACTTATATCCCCAATACAAGGGCATCTGCATTTGTAAAAAAAACATTACTAAAGCTTAAATCATACATCAAACCCCACACACTAATAGTGGGAGACTTCAACACCCCACTTTCACCACTGAACAGGTCTGCCAGACAGAAACTTAACAGAGAGAATAAGGGAACTAACAGATGTTATGACTCAAATGGACCTAACAGGCAGCTATAGAACATTTTACCCAAACACAAAAGAATATACCTTCTTCTTAGTACCTTCATGGAACCTTCTCCAAAACTGACCACATGCTTAGTAACAAAGCAAATCTCAACAGATACAAAGAAATTGGAATAACATCCTATATCTTATTGTGTTACATAAGGTTTCTGACCCTGTTCAGGCCGAGGTCTGACCTTCCTGTGGCCACTTTTCCCCCCCAAAATGACTCAGACGCTTATATTAATTTCATCCTGTTTGGCCTATGTCTCAGGCACATTGCTAGCTGGCATTTTCATCTTAATTCAACCTATTTCCATTAATCTATCTGGATACCTGGTTGTGCCCATGGCTTACCTGGGCTCCTTACATGTTTCTTCTTTGGTGGCTGGCTTGAGTCTGTGTGACTCTGCCCTCTTCCTGCCTGAACCTCAATATCCCCACCTACTTCTTCTATGGTGCCCTGCCATGGCCAAAACAATTTCTTTATTTACAGAATGATTTTCACAGCATACAGATGAACATTCCCACCACACTCCCTCTTTTGTGTCTTATCAAAAAGGAAGGTTTCAATTTTAATATAGCAAAATTACATATAACAAAACAACTATCAAGCAAGAATTACAATTACAATATCTAGTCTATTTGTAATTAACAAAATTAAAGAAAATATTCTATCATCTACCATATTCTTGTGAGTCTAAAGTTTCATATCTGACATACCTTTTAAAATATCTAAGAAAAACTATACCTATAGTACTCAAATTTTCAACTACATCAAAGACCACAAAAGGATGTATTACCCAAGTAAACAGGAAGTGCAAGCAACTTCCAAAATCTAGAAATAACAGAGATGACACCTATCTGCCTGAACAGTTCCTTTATAACATTGGGGGGCATTCATCTTCACCCTATAGGCCCAGACTCTCTGGCATACCTTTCAGTGATGCAGGAAATCTGGCACAGTCCATCAGTCACTTCTTGTGTCCTGAAGGATGCCTGGCAATTTTCTTTGCAAAACAGGAACCTGAAGGACCATCTCAGATTGTTCTGCCAAAGTTCAGAGATCACTTTCCTATGGAATCTGAATGGCCAGTTTGTACAGCATTCTATCAAGCAGTCAGTACAAGAGCAGTTTCTTGTTCAGTGGCTAACTTGTCACAAAGTAAATTCCACATGGAGTTTCTTCAATGCCCATCATTCTCTTGCAATACATTGGTACTACTAGGAGCAGACCTGTCTCACTGTCCAGAAAAGTCTGAGTCCTTAAAATATTTTAAATGCCATATTCTGCAGGTATTTGAAGACTACTTATCTAACTGAAATATATTTTTGTATACCTACAAAAACCTAACTAACATAACTTTGGTTATCATAGATGGCTATTAATCTGCATTTCTTAATTACACATTATGATTTTAAATGAGTTGCATAAACATCATACCTTAAACAAGAGTAGAAAAACATATACAACATAACAAAATTGACCTTAAATTTGTATCAATAAATGAAAATTCATCTATCTTTTAAAATCATTCCTATATCATATTCTCCTTCCCCCTTTTTTAAAGAAAGAGATTGACTATGAACATTAACAATTTATAAGAAAACTGAAAAAAAAACCCAGCAGTTCTCCTATATACAAATGATAAACATGTTGAGAAAGAAATTAGACTCGTTACAATAGCCACAAATAACATAAAATGTCTTGAAGTAAGTCTAATCACTCAAGTAAAAGACCTGTATAACAAGAACTTTAAGTCATTGAGAAAGAAATCAAAGAAGTTATCAGAGGATGGAAAGATCTCTCATGTTCCTGGATAGGTAGGATCAACATAGTAAAATGGAAATTTTATCAAAAGCAATCTACAGATGCAATGTAATCCCCATCAAAATCCCAACACCATTCTTCATAGACCTTGAAAGATCAATACTCAACTTCATGTGGAAAAAAAAACAGGATAAAAATGGGGTGCAGATCTAAACAGAAAATTCTAAACAGAATTCAAATGGCCAAGAAAAACTTAAGATGTTCAACATCCTTAGCCATCATGAAAATGCAAATCAAAATGACTCTGAGATTCCATCTTACACCAGTTAGAATGCCTAAGATAAAAAACACAAGCTGTAGCTCATACTGGAGATGTGGAGCAAGAGGAACACTCCTCCATTGCTGGTAGGAGTGCAAACTTGTACAGCTACTTTGAAAGTCAGTGTGATAATTTCTTTAAAAATCCGGAATCAATCTACCACAACACCCAGCTATACTACTCTTGAGTATATACCCAAAGGATGCTCAATCGTACAACAAAGACACTTGATCAGTTATGTTTATAGCACCTTTATTTGTGATAGTCAGAACCTGGAAACAACCTAGATGTCCCTCAACTGAGGAATGAATAAAGAAAATGTGGTACATCTACACAATAGAATATTACTCAGCTGTTAAAAGCAAAGACACCAGAAAATTTGAAGGCAAATGGATGGAATTAGAAAAAAATCATCATGAGTGAGATAACCTAGACAAAGAAAGACAAACATGGTATGTACTCACTCAAAAGTGTATATTAGTTATAAAATAAAGGATAACCACGCTACAGTCCACAGCCCCAGATGGGATAAGGAACAACGAGTTCATGGGGAGACACTCATATCACTCTAGGAAGGGGAAATAGAAGAGATTTATTGAGTGGACAGAGAGTAGATGGGAAAGGGAACAAGATCAGTCAGGTTGGGGTTCTGGGGTAAGAGTACTAAAAGAGACTATTGGAAAGGGGGGTGGCATTTGGGGATCAGGTAAAAACCTGGTACAAAGAATCTCCCAGGAATTTACAAGGAAGGCCCCAGCTTAGACTTCTAGCAATAGCAGATATGTAGCCTGAACTGGCTATCTCTTGTGACCAGACTGGTGCCTAGCCCAATTGTCTTCAGAGAGGCTTCATCCAGCATCTAACAGAAACAGAGGCAGACCCACAACTGAGTTAAGAAAAATCCTAACAGATTCCTGTAGAAGAGAAGGAAAAGGGATTGTAGAAGCCAGAGGGGTCAAGGACACCCAAGAAGACTCACAGAATCAACTAACCCAGGCTCACTGGGGCTCACAGAAACTAACCCAACAATCAGAGAGCCTTCATGAGGCTAACCTAGGCCCTTTACATATATGTTATAGTTGTGTAGCTTGGTCCTCTTGTGGGACTTCTAACAGTGGGAATAGGGGCTGTCTGCAACTCTTTCACAGGGGCCCTACTCCTCATACCCTTTATGGGAAGGTGCTTAGTCTTATTGCAATTTGATATGCCATGTTTTGCTGATATTTATGGGAGAACTACCCTTTTCTAAACAGAAATGGAAGAGGAGTGGATTGGGGAGTGGGGATGGGGTGGGGGTGAAGGAGGGACTGGGAGGGGAGGAGGGAGAGAGAACTCTACCTGGGGTGTAAAATAAATAAGTAAATAAATTTATTTAACAAAAATACATCTTTATTTTATGACTATTGAGTCAGTGGGGACTGTTTTAGTTTGTAACATTCATCTTCACAATGACTATAAAGGAAATGCATCAGTAACCCTTCATTCTTGACTCCTCTATGACTCTAAAGCGAGCATCACCGGGACAAGACTGCCACGTTTGGCTGCCATCCTCTGCGGGACTTTGCTCTTCCTGAATCATATTAACTGCAATACTTTTACTTAGTTGCTTTCTCAGAACAGAAAACACCTTTAGTGTTTTGTTTCGTTTTTTCACAAGCTAGGTAAGGTCTTTGCCCTGAGGGTACACTTTGCTTGTTCCATTGCAAAGCTGACCCCTTCTGAATACATTTATCTCCTTAGCAATTATACCCTCTCTTTTAGCACAGGCCTTGGATGTAACACCAATCTTCCTAGTGCTCTTCTTCTCTCCAAAATGTAGGGTGTTTTTTTTTTCTTTCTGTCTCATTTGTTCCTTTCATTGTAGGCTTGCATAAGGGAAACCACTAACAACTAAGCCACAGATTCAACATTATTTCATCTTTAAACTTCTTCCACTAAAGAAGTTGGTCCACCATGGTGATATATTCTGTAGGCACTAAAGAAATAAAGGTTGTCTGAAGGTCAGAGGACAGAGCCAGGTACATAGACATCCGGGAGTGGTGACACATACTTTCAATCCTGGCACTCGGGAGGCAGAGATCCCTTTGGATCTCTGTGAATTCAAGGCCATTACAGGACACATGAGATTGATCCAGTCTGACAGGGAAACAAAGCCAGGTGGTGATGCACACACATTTAGTTCCAGCACTTGGAATCCCATGCCTCTGCTCCCAGTACTTGCAAGCACACATGCCTTTAAGCCCAGCACTAGGATGTTTGATACAGGAAGTGTTATAGATAAACAGAGGACACAGAGTTCACCTCTTCCCTTTCAGGTTAGGACTTAGAGGCACTCAATCTGAGGATGTGTGGTGTCTGGGTCTATCCCTTTCAGCCTAAAGCACTGGTTTGGTAAGAAACAGCTGTGATTTCTTCCTCTATCACTCTTATCTTTCAGCTTTTGCCCCAATATCTGGCTTTGTTTTATTTTTGTTGTTGTTATTTTAAGCAATTAGAATTTGTAAAACAGTCCATTGCTTTTTAAATTTAAACTTGAGTGAGTTCTTAGGGCAAAGGTAGAAGACAGTAGATTCTTTGCCAAAATACCACAAGAATAGATAGCCTCTATTCCAGTTGCTAATACTGAACCCCTCTGAAACCTATTGATCTGGACCTCTACCACCTACATTCCTCTCACACTTCTGTCTGCCAGGCTCTTACTAGAATATACTATTCTTTCATTCACTGTTAGATTACTTTTCTAGTCTTTATTTCCAAAGTCTTCCATATTCTCTCCAAACCAACATGGTTAGGTTCTGTGTTCTAACATCCTCATTCTATGTTAATAACTTGCATTAGTTCCTTTCTGTTGTTGTGATAAAATTCTATGATCAAAAGTGACTTAGAAAAGAAGTCATTTATTTGGCTTTCAGGTTCTAAGAAATAAGAGTCCATGAGTGGTAGTCATGGCTACAGGTGAAGGACTCTGAGAGAGTAAGCACGTCTTTAAACTGAGCATGAAGCAGAGAGAGCAAACCAAAAGTGGTGTGAGTCTTCAAAAGTCTCAAAGCCCACCCCCAGTGATGTACTTCCTCTAAAAAGGCTGCATTTCCTCATAATCTATCCAAACAGCACAAGCAATTGAGGACCAGGTTCTCAAATATTTGACTATGTTGGGAGGATATTTCTCATTCAAACTACCACACCATCTCTACCCTCACAATATAGAACATTTCTTGATTATTTACATTTTGTATAGTTCCAAAGCTAGAAAGAGGCTTAGCTATCATTATCATTTTATAGTGAGGATGCAGGAGCCTGAAGTATAAAGTCAAATGCCAGACAGAAGATACACCTGATAGTTTTTTATTACCTGTCATTTGCATTTTTATGGCACCGATTTTTCTAGGTACAAAATATATTTATGCATATAAATAGAGCTTATTACATACCAATCTAAAATATGTCTGATATTTTTAGAGAGAACTATTACAGAGTGATTTTCTACAGGATTCACTTAAGGCTAAGTGAATTAATTAAAATAAAAATTAAGGTAAAAATCTCTAAAATTTGTCCATAATCATTTTTAGAGTGGATGACTTATAAATCATAAAAATTCATGAGTCTTGCTTTTATGCCTTATCCTAGTCCCTGTCCTTCCCAGGCATCTCTTTGGGTGGTTAGAAAGGCTCAGTCTGGATGGCCATGGGGTTACAAACCTCTTCAGTGTTACAAACCTCTGCTATGTATCAGTCACTAAGTGTGGTTTTATGCCAATTTGCCACAAGCTAGAATCACTTGGGACGAGAGAGCCTCAATCAGGAAAATGCCTCATCCAGACTGGTCTGGAGACAAGCTGTGGTGCACTTTCTTAATCAGTGATTGATGTAGGAGGATCCACATTGCTGGGGGCATTACCCCCAACAAGTGGTCCTGGACTGGGGTCAGGACATAAGAAAGTAGGCTGAGCCAGCCCTGGGGACAACCCAGTAATCAGCACCTGTCCATGGTTTCTGCTTGAGTTGCTGCCTCCATGTTACTGCCATGAGCTCCTGTCCTGACTTTCTTTAATGAGGGACTGTGACCTGCCAGTTGTAGACTGAAATAAACCCTTTCCTCCCCAGTGGCTTTTGTTTGTGATATTTCATCACAGCAATAGAAGCCCTAACCAAGACATTTAAAAATGCCTGTTAATATGAGCTTTGACTACTGACTCTGGGATCTCTATTAAAAGATAATTTCTGGAAAGATTAAGAATCACCTGCCACTATTGTGTAGTCTGAACAGGAAAAATGCTGTGGGTATTGTCTAATGTGCTGTCTGAAACTTCACTCTATTTGTGCCAAATTGATCACCATTTTATGATTTTTTTCTATAGATATTCACAAAAGTACATAAAGAAAAATGTGTAGTTTTCTGTCGCTGTTTACTTATTAAAACCAGATTTCTTTCTTTTTGACAGTTCTTAGTGCACACTATATTAAGGCGTGTTCTTAAATATCATGGGAGCAACAGAAAGAGAAGTCTATGGCTGGAAACCTTAATATAAATATCACTGTACAGTCCAATATGACACAAGTTGTGTATAAGGAAACAGAAGGAAGGGCCGTAGAGATACTCAGAAGTTAACAGTGTCTTGTTCTCTGCCACAGCACCAGAGTTTAGTCCTCCGTACTTTTATCAGGAGGCTCATAACTGCCCTAACTCCAGCTCCAGAGGATCTAACACCATCTTCTAACCTCTGTAGGCATCCACAAACAAATGGCACATTCAAACAGACACATTGTCTTAGTTATGGTTTCTATTGCTGTGAAGAGACACCGTGACCACAGCAACTGTATATGAAAAACATTTAATTGGGTAGCTCGCTTACAGTTACAGAGCCTCAGTCTCTTTTCATCATAACAGGACATGGCAGCGTGAAAGCAGACACAGTGTTGGCTACATCTTGATCAGAAGCAACAAGAAATGCTCTCAGACACTGGCCAAAGCTTAAGCAAAAGAGATCTCAAAACCTGCCCTCACAGTGACACCCTTCCTTCAACAAGGCATGCCTAGTTCAACATGGCAGGTCACTTCCTATCAGCTTATAATGGCCAATTGCACATATACAAACACATAGTAAAAAAATTAAAAGCTGCTAGGCATGGAGGTGCACACCTTAAATCCCAGTACTCTGGAGGCAGAGACAGGCAGATCTCTGTGAATTCAAGGCCATCCTGGTCTACACAGTGAGCTTCAAAACAGTCAAAATAAAAGATTAAGAAACTCTGTCTTAAAAAGCCAAAATAAACCTTTAAAAAATAAACAGAAGGAATATACATTGAAATGAGATTGAATATGCAAAGATATTTAGCTAGGTTCAGCAAACTAGAGCCTAAGGGTCAAAACTGCCCAGCATTTGTACTTATATACTATGAATATTGTGTGTGTGTATGTGTGTGTGTGCATAATCACCCACCCATCTATAAATACATGTACATCGGTAGATGATAGATAATCAGATTATATATGGATGCACATGTAAGAGTGTATTTTTAATATACAGATATTACTTATAGTAGTATCTATATATTTATGAATATTGAAGCACATGTCCATATTTACTGCTTTTATTTTGAAGTTAACAATTGTACTGTTAATCACATAACATGTTTAGCTCATTTTCTCTGTACTTTTTAAAGACTTAGATTTTTAATTGACAAACTATCATATATATATTTAAGGCAAAATACGATGCTTCAATCAATGTATACATTGTAGAATGATCAAATCAGGGCAGCTAATATGTCTATCATCTCAAATATTTATCATTTCCTCAGGAATTTATCATCTGAAGTGTTTTACATTTCTTCCTTCTTAGTTGTTGAGAAATATGAAGGATGTTCTCAGGAATGGTCACCTTTGTGCCTCCATCTATTTAGTAGTTTGGAAAAAATCAATAGAACAAGCTCAAAAGAGTAACACAATTTCACAAAAGTTCATGGGATCTCAATTTCACTGCCTATAAGTTTTCTTGGAACACAGACATACTCCGTATTGTTTAGCTGCTTCCACACATCTCTGATAGACGTGAGAGGTTGGGATACAGACTTAGCAGTCTACAGACAGTAACGTATCTATCATCTGGCTCTCTATAAAACAAGGTCACTGGTCATGACTGGAAGAGGCCATACAGCAGTGAATAACTACAGTTTCCTCAAGGGAGGGCACAGGATGATGAAAACTTGTGTCCTTCCTTCTAGCCTGTGGTGCATTTCTGAATTTTGTACAGTGGGAAAACATTACCCAACTTAAGAACATGAGTAGTTTATTCATTAATAGTTTTCTTGAATTGTTCAATTAATAACACAATCAACCTCTGAGCTGTCTGCTCTGGATAAGAATTAATGTGTTCTGACATGATGTTCTGTCACTGGCACACATTTCTCTACACTATCCTGGAGAGTGTCAGGAGTCAGGGAGCTAGACAAGCATGTGCCTGGTACTTGTGATGTTTTATAACCAAGTTTGAAACAATCACCTATGCCTTGAAATAAATAAAAGAAATGGAATGCTGAATTCTTCCCTCTAATATAGGAACATAAATACATTTAAAAAACTTGTTTTACACCATAACTTACTGCTTCATGGTCCCAAAGGGGAGACCTTTCCATGGTTGTTTGGCCAAGGCTTCACTGGCATCCTCAGATACAGGATTAAGAACCTTCTCTCTAAGAGAACATCTTGAAATTTTGCTTTTGAATAACAAGGAAGAAATCATGGAACAAAACAAGGACTTCAATTTACAATCATAACTGTACATAAGTAGACAGCCTCAGAGAGAAATCAGTAGACACAGTTTATCATGTTGTGATGACTCCCAATAGAGTTATCTTTGCTTAGATTTATAACTGTAATTTTGCTACTGTTATGAGTCATAATATAAATATCTTATACGTAGAATATTTGATTAGGTGATCTCTATGAAAGGGGCCATGACATGACCCACAGGTTGAGAATCATTGTCCCAAAAAAAATAATGTAACTTAAAGAAATCTTGAGTGAACATGGAGCATTGTATCTACAACTGAGTGACTGAAGACTGCCAGTTTACCCTCCCTACCTCACCCCATCACTCCCCAAATTCTTAGAGAATTTCTTTTAATTTTCTGTTCATATTGTAGAAATGAATACCCTGGGTAAAATATAAAAAGTAAGTGGTAAAAATATGGCAGAAGGAAAACAGCATATTAATGCTTCCTGCCTTTCCTTCACAAACTCCTTTAGTCTTATCTCACTGGTGCTAGGCATAGCACCAAATCAGACAAACTGCCTATTAGTGTAGAACCTGTATGAGTTATATCTTCATTGTTGTGCTAAAATATCATGAGCAAAGCAACCAATAGAATGAAGAGCTTATTTTGCTTACCATTCTAAGAGGTAAGAGTCCATCATTGTGGAAAGCATGGCAGGAAGCACAGACATAGCTGCAAAGAAACAAAGCAAAAAGGTACTGGTCAGAAGTTATACAGACACTAAAAGAGCATGGCTGCTAACCCAGACTACTATACCCAGCAAAACTATAAATGACCATAGATGGAATAAACAAAATATTTCATGACAAAATCAGATTTAAACAATACTTATCCACAAATTTGGCCCTACAGAAAGCACTAGAGTAAAAACTCCAACCTAAGGAACCCAGATACACCCATGAAATTACAAGCAATCGATAATCCCACATAAAAAAAGCCCAAAGAGAGGAAATTTACACAAGCTACCACCAAAAATAATAGGAAATAATAATCAGTAGTCATCAATGTCCCTTAATATCAATGGACTCAATTCACCTATAAAAAGACACACCCTAACACGATGGATAAAAAAAGAAGCCATTCTGCTACATAGAAGAAACACATTTTAACTTTAAAGACAGACACAGGCTCACAGTAAAGTGTTGGGGAAAGATTTTCCAATCAAATGGCCCTAAGAAACAAGCTGGTGTTGCCATTCTAATATCTAACAAAGTAGACTTCAAATTAAAATCAGTCAAAAGAGACCAGGATAGACATAACTTATTCATCTCAGGAAAAGTCAATCAAGATGAAATCTCAAACCTGAATATTTATGCCCCTAATATAAGGGCACCTACATATATAAAAGAAACACTACTAAAGCTTAAACCCCCCATTAAATGTCACACTCTAACAATGGGAGACTTCAATAACCCCCTTTCACCCTTGGATAGGTCAACCAGACAGAGACTCAACAGAAAAATAAGGGGTCTAACAAAGTTATGATGCAAATAGACTTAATAGAAATTTGCAGAAGCTTCTTCCCAACATGAAGGAGTATACATATTTCTCAGCACCCCATGGAATTTTCTCTAAAATTGACCATATAATTGGTCATAAAGCAAATATCAATAGATACAAAAAATGGGAATAACCCCTTGTATCCTATAAGACCACCATGGTCTAAAGTTAGAATTCAACAACAACAATAATCACAGAAAGCTTGCAAATTAATGGAAACTGAACATCTCTACATTGAACCACCTCTGAGTCCAGGAAAAAGTTAAAAAAAAATTAAAGGCTTCCTAGAATTTAATAGAAATGAATCCATAACATACCCAAACTTATGGTACACAATGAAAGCAGTGTTAAGAGGAAAGTTCATAGCACAAGATACCTATATGAAAAATCAAGAGAAATCTCACACAAGAGACCTAACAATTCAGCAGAAGGCTTTAGAACAATTAGAAGCAAACTCACCTAGAAGGAGTAGATGGCAGGAAATAATCAAACTTAGGGCTGAAATCAGTACAATAGAAACAAAAACAACCATACAAAGAATCAATCAATCAAAGAGTCGGTTCTTGGAGAAACTCAAAAAGATAGACAGACCCTTATCCAAACTAGTCAAAAGGCAGAGAGAGAGAGAGAGAGTAGCCAAATCAACAGAATAAGAAATGAAAAGAGAGACGTAACAAAAGACACCCAGGAATCCAGAGAATTATCAAGTCATTCTTTGAAAATCTATATCCTATTAAAATAAAAAAAACCTAAAAGAAATGGACAGCTTTCTGGACAGACACCAATTACCAAAATTAAATAAAGAGAAAATTAAAGAACTAAACAGACCTATAACCCCAAAAGAAATTGAAGCTGTTATTAAAAGTCTCCCAAATAAAAAAATCCCAGGACCAGATGTTTTCAGTGCAGACTTCTAACAAACTGTTCCATATAGAAGAAACTGAAGGAATACTGCCAAACTCTTTTTATGAGACCACAATCACCCTGATACCCAAGCCACACAAAGATGCAAAAAAAAAAAAAGAAAGAAAGAAAAAAGAGAATTACAGACCAATCTCCCTCATGAACATTGATGCAAAAACACTCAACAAAATTCTGGCAAACTGAATACAACATATTTAAAAAAGTCATCTACCATGATCAAGTAGGCTCCCAGAAATGCAGGAATGGTTCAACATATGAAAAACTGTAAATGTCATCTATTATATAAACAAATTGAAGGAAAAAACCACATTAGAAAGTGAAAAGCCTTTGATAAAATCCAACACTCCCTTATGATAAAAGTCCTGGAGAGGATAGGAATACAGAGAAAATACCTAAATATAATAAAAGCTATTTACAACAAGTTGACAACCAATATCAAACTAAATGGAGAAAAACTCAAAGAAATCTCAGTAAAATCAGAAACTACACAAGGCTGTCCCTTCTCCCCTTATCTATTCAATATAGCTCGCAAAGTTTTAGCTAAAGCAATAAGAGAACAAAAGGAGATTAAGGGGATACAAACTGGAAAAGAAGAAGTGAAACTATCTCTATTTGCAGATGATATGATTATATATATAAGTGACCCACAAAATTCTTCCAAGGAACTTCTATGGCTGATAAACACCTTCAGCAATGTAGCAGGATACAAGATTAACTCAAAATCAGTAGCCCTTCTATACACTAAAGATGGAAGGGCTGAAAAAGAAATAAGGGAAACATCATAACTATAACCAAAGAAGTAACAGATCTATTTGACAAAAATTTTAAATCACTGAAGAAGGAAATTGAAGAGGATATCAGAAAATAGAAAGCTTGCTCATGTTCCTGGATAGGTAGGATCAACATAGTAAAAATGGCAACTCTACCAAAAGCAATCTACAGATTCAATGCACTGCCCATCAAAATCCCAAAACAGTATGTTTTGGATCTTGAAAGAACAATACTCAATTTCATTTGGAATAACAGGAAAGCCAGGATTGCCAAAACAATTTTACTCAACAAAAGAACCTCAAGAGGCACCACCATCTCCAACTTCAAGTTATACTATAGAGCTATAGTTTAAAAAAAAAAGCCTAGTGCTGTCATAAAAACAGACTTGTGGATCAATGGAATTTAATTGAAGATTCCAACATTAAACCACACACCTATGAACACCTGATTTTTGACAAAGAGGCCAAAAATGTTCAATGGAAAAAAGACAATATTTTTAACAAATGGTGTTGGCATAACTGCATGGTAGTGTGTAGAAAAATTCAGATAGATGCAAACCTATTACCCTGCACAAAACAAAAATCCAAGTGGATCAAAAACCTCAACATAAACCCAGATACACTGAACTTGACAGAAAAGAAAGTGGAAAATACTCTCCAACATATTGGCACAGGTGACCACTTCCTAAATTTAACATCAATAGCACAGACACTAAGAACAAAAATCAATGAGTGGGACCTCCTGAAACTGAAAAGCTTCTGTAGGACCAAGGGCACAGTCAATAAGACAAAAGAATAGCCTACAGAATGGGAAAAGATTTCCACTAACCCTACAAGTGACAGAGGACTGATCTCTAAAATATAGAGAGAACTCAAGAACTCAAGGCACCCAAAGCCCTAAATAACCCAATTAAAAATGGGGTTCAGAACTAAAAAGGGAATATTCAAAAGAAGAATTACAAATGGGTGAAAGACACTTGAAAAAGTGCTCTTCATCTTTAGCCATCAGAGAAATGCAAATCAAAACAACTTTGAGATACCACCTAACACCTGTTAGATTGGCTAAAATAAAAGGCACAGATGACAGCCTATGTTGGAAAGGATGCGGAGCAAGGGGAACACTCCTCCATTGTTGGCAGGAGTGCAAGCTTGTTCAGCCACTTTGGAATGCAATATGGAGGTTTCTCAGAAAAGTGAGAATCAATCTCCCCAAGGACCCAGCAATACCACTTCTGGGTGTATACCCTAAAGAGGCACATTCACACTCCAAAGGTATTAGCTCAACTATGTTCATAGCAGCATTATTTGTAATAGCAAGAACCTGGAAACAACCTAGATATCCCTCAACTGAAGAATGGATTAACAAACTGTGGTACATCTACACAATGCAATACTACTCAGCAGTAAGAAAAAATGATATCCTAAAATTTGCAGGCAAATGGATGGATTTGGAGAATATCCTCCTGAGCGAGGTATCACAATCTCAGAGAGATAAGCAGGGGATGTACTCACTCACTAGTGGTCTCTAAGCAAACAAACAAGAAAAAAAGCCAAACATGCCCAAGCGGCAAACCACAACCACTGAACAGCTTGGGATCAGAAACACCCTGGACTGACCCTTCGAACCCCACTCCAACTATAGGAACACCAGACTCACTCTTGAGGGAGGGGGGACAAAAATGGATTTGGCCAGGAGTGGAGACTGATCCAAGTATTATTGGGTCAGTGGGACCATAGGACTGTCTGCTCTCTGCCCAGGGAGGGGATGAGGAGTTGCAGAGAAGAAAAATGACAAGATGTGGTGGGAGGGGGAAGGGACTTTGAAAAAATAAAAAAAAAGAAAATATGAACAAAACAGTGAACATATAAGAAGTGAAATAAATTTTCTTATACAAAGATGTATACGAAACTATGAATGAATCTAGGGAGTGAAACATAGGGTGTTTTAAGGGGAATTTCCCCCTCATTTTATACAGTTCTATATGGCTTCCTTTTCTATTCATGTATTTGCATGCCTTCTGCTGTTTTTAAATCTAGTCTGTGGTGATCTGGATGCTAGTTTGTGGATTTTTTTTTTTGTTCTCTTTTTCCTTTGTTCTTCTTTGCAGTCTGAGCCCAATAAATATTACTTTTGTGTTGTTTAAAAAAAAATAGAGAGCTACTAATGTACTTTGCATGGGAAGAAGGAAAAACATAAAAATTAAATTTAAAATTTTATGGGATAAAAAAATAAGTTCTAGTAAAAAATATAGAGCTTTTATGTATTAAAATTAAATAATACATGATTATTTAAACAGTAATATACTTCTATACATACTGACCAGGAATGATTCCCACATAATAAAGATTAAGGAACATGATCTGTTTCTGTAAAGTATATTTTCTGGGGGGTTGAGTATGTACTAAAAACTCTAAGAGTGTAAATGAAACAAAATTTGATTATCTCTTGTGACATGAATGTGGAAATATGTTTTACCTTCATTATTCTATGTCATTCAAATTTTACAGAGTATATAATATTTTCATTACAGAAAGTATATCATAGGTAATTATTTTGAGTGAAATATTCTTATCACTATGTTTCTTTGAGGCTTATCAGGTTATACTGGGTGCTAAGAGAGTATCCTCAAACTGTTTATTAATTTACTTGTATAATTAGTAAGAAAGAGTTTTACCCATTTCTTTTTCTTTCTTTATTATAAATAAAGTCATATTTTTAGTTCATGTTAAAAAAAATAGAAAAGAAAAATTGTTCAACATCTTTAGCCATCAATGAAATGAAAATCAAAACAACTTTGAGATATCACTTGACACCTGTTAGAATGGCTAAGATTAAAAACATAGATGACAGCCTGTTTGGGCCCAGAGGTTCAGACCTGTCCTGCGGTGACTTTTGTCCCACAAAGAAATGAATCAGACACTTATATTAACTTCATACTGTTTGGCCCATGTCTCAAGCACATTACTAGGTAGCTCTTTCATCTTAAATCAACCCATTTCTATTAATCTGTCTGCCACATGGCTGTAGTGGGAAATCAGAAGCTACACATGTGAACTGGTTGCAGCAGGGCTCCGGAGCAGAGAGGGGCATGGTCAATGAGAACGAGCTTCAGACAACACCTGGAGAGAGACAGGAAGCAGGCATTCTCTCCCACAGGGCCGGGAGCTCTTGCGATGGGGCAGGGGTTCCGGGAAGTGCATGGTGCCAGTTGTGGTGGCATGGGAGTTGTGTGGTGCTGTGTGTGGTTATCCCTTCACTTCCTCTTAAAACCTCCTCTGTTTTGTAAGTGATTCTCACAAAATAAACCTCATTTAAAACATATCTCATGACGGGTTCATACCGTGATAATTGGCACCTGAACACGGGGCTAATTCCACAAACTCGCCGGGTTCCTCACCCGTGGATGGAGCCGGTCTGAAGGGCTTTGGTTCCCATCTGCGCACCAGTCTCCTGTATGCAGCCAGGAACAAATCTGCAAGTGGCTGACCTCCTGAGAGACTGATTGACCCGGTTCTGGTGGCGCACGCCCGGTAGGATTTGTTGAAACATTTAACAGAGACCCTCCCAGCCAAATTGCCACCTCGTTTCGCACACCATTGCTGCCACTGCTAATCACAACTGCTACACCTGCTGACCGTAAGTCCTCATTACATCTGAGTAAGGCAATTTTTTTTTCTTCTAAAATGTCTGACCAGATAAATGTTCAGAATTTTACTCACTTTTTCACAATGGTGATAGAGGATTATTTCCAGGATTACGCATTTGGAGGATATCTCCACCCAGGAGTCCTTTTGCTTTTTTGTGTGATAATATACTTTATACCTACCTATTTTAAGGGATCACAACATAGAGAGTATAAGGCTAAGACGTCTGGCATGGATGAACGTATTAAGACACTCCAGAAAATCATTGTTTCCATAGAAGAGAGGTCTACTTTGATCACAGAGAAATTAAGAGCTCATATTGATGAAAATTTTAGAAAATTGGATGAAAAATTTTTAAAAATGGATGAAAATTTTAGGATAATGGATGGAAACTCTAGGAAACTTGAACAGAAGATAGTAGAACGGATAGATGTAGAGACAGGGAGGATTTCCCATTCTATGAAATTGTTGGAGAGATCATTTATAGAAGACTATAAAACACTGGAAAAGACCATTACCACTAGGTTACAAGATTATGAGGCTCGCTTGGAAGTTTTAGAAAAGGATCTTGAGGCAACACCTGCTCAAGATAACCCAGAGCCCCCTCTTAAACGGTGCTACTGCAGGGAAGGTTCTTTACCTAGAGTGGTTACCATGAGGGGACTACCCCCCATCCCTCCAACTCTATTCCCAGTTGTGGCAGAGGCCAAAAACCACAACCACGTGGAAGGGCTTCTGACAATGTGGGATACAATTATGAACCTATACTCATGAAGGATTTAAAATCAATAAAGGAAGCCATAGTGAACTATGGTGTACAATCATCTTTTGTGAAGTAATCCTTGAACTCGTGGTCAGCACGGAATCGAGTAATTCCTGATGACTGGAAGAATTTGGCAAACACAGTGTTGAACGATGGCCAAAACTTCCAGTGGAGGAATTGGTTTAGAGAAGAGGCTAAAGCCTTGGAATCTCAAGATCAAACTGGAAATGTTACCATCTCCAAGGACCAAATCCTTGGGGAAGGCCAGTTTGCTGATTTATCAGTTCAGGCTACTACTTATGATGACCATGCTCTGTTGCTGTGTCGTACTGCCGCCTTAAATGCTTGGGAAAAGGTTTTGGACCCAGGACAGAGGATTGAGTCATATACCCAGATTAAACAAGGTCCAATGGAGCCTTATACAGACTTTTTACAGAGGTTGACTCAGGCTGTAAATAGAGCAGTATCGGATCCAGAAGTTAGGAAACAATTGATACTCTCTTTGGCCTTCAATAATGCTAATATGACATGTAAAAAATTGATCATGCCATTAAAGATCAGGGGTGCACTCTTAGATGAATGGATTAAATATTCACTTAATGCTGAATATCTACACCATAATGAAGAGAATTGGGTAGGTCAAGCCATTGCTAATGCTAAGATGAGAAATCAAGGCATTATTTGTTTCAATTGTGGTAAGCCAGGCCATATAAAGAGAAATTGTAGACAAAGCATACATGGGAACTTTTCCAATCACAGGAGTGACTTAAACAGAAAGCCACTACCTCCTGGACTATGTAGGAGATGTAACAAAGGCAGACATTGGACGAATGAATGTAGATCTATAAGAGACAAAGATGGCAAGCTTTTACCATCAGGAAACGTAACTCGGGGCTTCCCCTGGGAAGCCCCCAAGAATCAGACCTCCAAGCCAAATAGGGTTCAGTCATAGCCAGTCACAGTGGAAGAACAGTGTCTTCAGGACGAGTAACAAATCCCAAGCCTGAGACAGTAGATCATGTAACCATAGACAATAGATTGCCCTTACAAGAGAAGTTGATGGTATCCAGCAAACCAATAAAACGCATATTTTGGCAGACCTCCATAAATGAACAAAGACCAAAGTTGACAATAAGAATAGACAATATTTTTTTATGCAGGGCTTAGTCAACACGGGGGCTGATGTTTCAATCATAACTCAGCAGGCCTGGCACCCCAGGTGGCCTCTGAAGGAGGTGGATGTTCAATTTTTAGGTATTGGGACATTGTCTCAGGTAAAACAGAGTGTGAGATGGCTAGAATGCATAGGACCAGAAGGACAGAGAGGGAGATTGAAGCCATACATGGCCAACATAGCAGTTAACTTACGAGGTTGTGATCTCCTACAACAATGGAACACTCAAATTAAGATTCCTCCAGGCCTAAATACTAGCCAAAGAGCTAATCATGGCCTTGAAAGTAATACCTCAAGAGGCTACGTAAAACAGCCGTCGGTCATTCAGGTTGCACAAAGACGCAGTCTAAAAGCTGCAAGCACCCCTAAGACACTAACAGCCCTGCCTTTGAAGTGGTTGACAGACAAACCTATTTGGGTCCAACAATGGCCTTTGACAGAGGAGAAATTGCTAGTCCTAGAACAATTGGTGCAGGAACAGTTACAAGCTCAACATATTGAAGAATCGACCAGTCCATGGAATTCCCCTGTATTTGGAGAGAGAGAGAGAGAGAAAGAAAAGGGAATAGATAGGAGATCATTATACTTGCAAACAACTATTAACCAAAGGATGAATGAAAAATGAATTGACATGGTACGAATGTTTGTATATTAATGCAAATGGGAAATCAATATATATGTTTGATTTAGATAATATGTATATTGATACAAAGTTGAACATGGTACAAATGTTTGTATATTGATACAAATGGGAAATTAATCTATATGTCTGATTGGGATAATATATATTGATGCAAAGTTGAATGTATAATTGCCCTATTTTGCATGTGTCTACCTTTGTCTAAAATATTTTGCACATTGATGTGTATTAAGTGCCTTGTCATTTCCATAATGCAATTTCTACCTCTAATTATTTATGATAGTCATAACATTTGTTGTACTATACATACGAGTTGTTTTATATAAATCTGTTTAGGTATATTTTTATATATAATGATATATAGTTAGGATATTGTTGTCATTTGGTACAAAATGTGTATTTTGGTCAATTTTCCTAAGACTGTTATACTTGAAATTATTTGGAGGAGCTGTACACTCATTTTGGAATGCCTATTTTTACAATGTTAGCCTCAATTTCTTGGTTGATTGGGACTACAGATTATGGTTACTCAGAATTACCACCTAACAGTCAGGATACTCAGGCTTTTCAGAAACATGTCAGAATATACCAAATAGATAGGCGTCTTCAACCACTTCATAGACCAAGAGAATATGGCATTCAAGATTTTGTTATCTCGAATTTGGCCTTGAGAGACATGACAACTCCTGGCATCACCGTTCCTTTCTCAAGGTGGTGTTGAGCATCACAGACATCTTGCAAAAAGATTGTCTTGTTTGGCGAATAATGGCCTGAGGAGCAAAGGACTACACTTGCCCCAACTGCTGTCAGCGTGCTCACTGTCCGAAATGGACCTGCAGGATGAGGGATAGAGACTGCCGAAGCCTGCCTAGACAGGATAAGATGGTTCTACCAAAAAATACCCTGCTGCTATGGAGACTTGTCAGATATCGTAGGCCAGTAGCCACAAGGATGGATGCTCCTGTTGTACAGAGAAGTGGTGGATGACTGTCCAGGTAGTTAACTGTCGTTGTCTTCTCCTAAATTCTGGAAGTTACTTCATACTTCCAACTTCTGATATATATTTTCCTTCTCAGGTCTTGATGGTGTTGAAGATTAGATAGTTGAGGTTGTTATTACTTCACATTTCAGCAAAGACACTCAGGTGTTAGAACTTTATTGTTTAAGATAAACAGCCTTAAAGCAATCCCTGTGCATTTTTCTCGTATCAACATTTTAGATATTAACTTGCACTTTGTAGTTGTTGTTTGTTAGCGGTAGTTTGACCTCACTTATGTTAGAACCTTTCTCTTCCCCAGACACTGCCTTATGATGATCCCTATAGTATGTAGTTTTATACCTAGCTTAGAACCTTCCTATTTAGACAAAAGGGGGAGATGTAGTAGGAAATCAGAAGCTACACATGTGAACGGATTGTGGCAGAGCACTGGAGCTGAGAGGGGCGTGGTCAATGAGAATGAGCTTCAGACAACACCTGGAGAGAGACAGGAAGCAAGTGTTCTCTTGCGCATGGCCAGGAGCTCTCAAGATGGGGCAGGGGTTCCAGGTAGTGCGCGGTGCCAGGCCGGTGGCGCGGGAGTTGTGTGGTGCCGCATGTGGTTATCCCTTCACTTCCTCTTAAAACCTCTTCTGTTTTGTAAGTGATTCTCACGAAATAAACCTCATTTAAAACATATCTCACAGCGGGTTCATACCGCAATACATGGCCCGGCCCGCAGCTCACCTGGATTCCTTACATGTCTCTCTTCTTGGGGGTCAGATGGAGACTGGCTAACTCCACCCTCCTTCTACCTGTCTGTCCTCTGATTCTCCACCCACTTCTACTGTGCTCTACATAGACCAAAACAGTCCTTTATTTACAGCATACAGAGAATATTTCCACCACAACAGCCTATGCTGGAGAGGATACAGAGCAAGGTGAATACTTCTCCATTGTTGGTAGGAGTGTAAATTTGTTCAGCCACTATGGACTGCAGTATGGCGCTTTCTCAGATAACTGGGAATCAATCTCCAAAAGGATCTAGCAACACCACTACTGGGCATATACCCTAAAGACACACATTTGCAACCCAAAAACAATAGCTCAACTATGTTCATAGAAGCATTATTTGTAATAGCAAGAACCTGAAAACAACCTAGATGCCCCTCAGCTGAAGAATGAATTAACAAACTGTGGTACATCTACACAATGGAGTACTGCTCAGCAGGAAAAAAAATGATATCCTGAAATTCGTAGGCAAATGGATGTATTTAGAGACTATTCTCCTGAGTGAGGTATCTCAAACCCAGAAAGATAAGCAGGGGATGTACTCACTCATTAGTGGACTTTAAACAAAAAGCAAAGCACACCCAAGCTGTAAATCACAACCACTGAACAGTTTGGGATCTCAAGGAACTTATAAGAGACATCCAGGGAGTACCCTAGGAAGAGAAAATAGAGAAGATCTCCTTAGCTTATTGGATGCATAAGGGGTTACAATCAAGAATAGGTGGGAACAAATCATGAGAGAAGGAGATGATTGAGTGAGAGGAACAACAAGGAGGGATAGAAAAAAGAGATGGAGATCTTAATAGAGGAAGCCAATGTGGTGTTGGAAAAAGACTGAGTGCTAGGGAAACCGCCAAGAACTCACAGGTGGTCCCTGGCTAGATCTCCAACCAATAGGGAAGATACTGCCTAAACAAGACTTCCCCCATAATCAAATGAATAACCACCCTACGTTCTATCACAGAACTTACATCAACAATAAATAGAGGTAAAGGCAGGACTACATGGCTGAGCACTGGGCTGAATCTCTGGTCCAGCTGATAGGGAGGGAGGAAACACTATATTAGCAAGGGAATAGGGACTACGAGGAAAATTCTCACAGTGATGGCTGGGGGAGCTCTGGGGAGCTCACTAAATCAAGCCACATGAAACCATCTGGAAAAGGAACTAAGCCCTCCAAGGATAGGCAACTGTCCACTGACATGGGCAGTATGTGAAGCCTCAAGGGAAGGGTTCAGACTGTGTTTCTGTGCATAGACTGGCACCTTAAAGCCCATTTCCTCCAGAGGAACATCTAACTCAGTCTGGATATTAGGATGAGGAAATCAGACTTCCCTGGAGTGGATGCTGAGCTAATCCACCCACCCTGGGACCTCTTTCCCAAGGGGATGGGGGGAGGCTTTTAAACCTACAAGTCTGGCTCTGAGACAGATTTCCTCCAGCAAGGCCACACCTCCTAAACCTTCCCAAATAACATCACCAACTGAAAATGGAGTATTCAAATGCCAGAGAATATGGAGTACAGGACATTCTAACCATTTTAGTATTTAATCCTTAGGCCAGGAAGAGGCTGGAGGGGGAAGAGGGAAGGAGATATCAGAACATAGCCATAGACAAGGAACTGAAGATTTGGAGAAGAGCCTAATCTAGTGGGATCCCTGAACAGCAAATGGAAAGCTAACTGGAGCTAGTCTGAGTGTTCCTAAATCTTAGCCAGATCTAAGGCTGAAGAAGCAGATAGATGGAGGAAATGCTGGACTGTAGGCTTGCCTAAGGCTGAGTGAACTCCCTTTGTTCTTTTTGCTTCCTGACAATCATAGGAAACTTATAATTTCCCACTGCAGTCCATCCAGCTGTCAGGACCACCTTTACCATCCCACTTTATAGCAGGAAAGTGGCTGGACTTCAATGTGCTCAAAGAAAAACAACCTTGGGGCTTGAGAGATGACTCAGAGCCATCTGTTCTTCCAGAGGTCCTGAGTTCAATTCCCAGCAACCACATGGTGGCTCACAACCATCTATAATGACATCGGATACCCTCTTCTGTATACTGTATACATAATAAATAAATCTTTAAAAAAAAAAGAAAAAGAAAAACAACCAGATCCCAGAGGGGCTTGCCAATCAAAAAGAGTAAAAATAAACAAGGATTAGGGCAGGTTTCTGGTGAAAAAGAGCTGACTAGAGCAAGGAGACCCAACCTTTTAAAAATAAATAAATAAATAGAAGTCCCTGTTTATCCATAGGTGACATATCCCGAATCAATCCTCAACTACCTGAAACTATAGGTGGCATCAATTCTCTATACAAATATTCTTTAGCTTTTCATATATAATAAATTTAACTTTAAAATTTGATATAATAAGATATTGATAGTAATTGCTAATAAATAGGACAAAAAATATAATAATATTATGTGTGTGTTGATGACATGTTGCACATCTAAGCAAGTATTCTACCTCTGAGCTTTGGCTATCCCAGATGCCTCCTTTAACAATGCCCTATAATAAATTTTATTTTAAATATATGAATTCACACTTAGCACAAGACAAAAAAAGGCCCCTAGAAACACTTACTTGAAAAGGAAATCAGCAGATAAATTCAGGGAAAGAATCACTGTTGGTAGTCAAACCCCTGGTCTGGGAGGCTGAAAGCATCAAATGAGGAGAAACACAGGGCAGTTAGCCCACAGAAAAGGAGCATAGGGGTCCACGAACTAACATCAGGTCTCACAAGAAAAAGAAAAGACAAGGAGAAAGAAATGTCCAAAGACCAAAGCAAAGTCCACCTTAAAAAAGAATCTAAAGTTTCTGTCAAAACCATCTGTGGAATTTAGATGATACTATTGAAATATAAAGTAGGTTATTATCTATGCTCTGGAATTAACTTCCAAATGCTAAGAATGAAGGAGAAAATCTCACAGTCTTCTAGCTGAAAGAAGAGTGAGTTTAGAGAAAAAGAAAATCCTAAAAGCGAGAAAGAAAATCCTACAACAGAAAAAGAAAACATCATATTTCTGTGAGAAATACACCTGAAATTGAAAATCGATATGAGGTTTTACGTAGCCATTTTAAAGAAAGATACTAAGGAATCACACTTAGGCAGGCTAACACAAAATATACTCAACATTGGTTTGGGAAGGTTTATTGTTTGATTGGTTTTGTTTCATAATACTTTATCTTAACCTTTTTTTTAATCTTACAGGCCTTTTGCATATATGTGTGGCTTCTAGTTTGTGTTTTTATGGACTTTCTATGTGTGCACATCTGTGTCTTTCTCTATCTATATATGTTTCTTTTGCTTTCTCTTTGATTCTTTTTTTTCCCTATTGTTTGTTTTGTCCTGATCTGGTTTGCTTGGTTTTATTTTATCCATTTTTATTTATTTTTAGATGCCTGTTTTTAGAGAGAATGAAAAAGGGTGTGTATCCGGGGAGCTGGGGAAGTAAGAAAGACCTAGGAGGAGTTGGGGGAAGGGAACCATGATAAAAATATACCGTCTTAAAAAAATCCATTTTCAATAAAGAGAGAGAAAAGACATTAAAATGATTCTATCATTACAATAAAAGCATGGATATAAAGTAAAACAGCACATCAAATCAAAGTAAAATTTCATGGTGCAGTATGATTAAAACAGTTATAAAATGTACATATAAAAGCTAGAATAAATAGATGGAATAACAAAGGTGAGTTTAAGACAGTGATAAGATCATTTCTACAGTGTTGCAGTGATGATTATTTTTAAGGAAGAGTTCATGTAAAATTAAGGAGTATTTTTCTTTTTGAGGAGTGTGTCTGTGTCTCTCTGTGTGTACAAGCATGTGTGCATGCATGCATGCAGCACATGTACGATAGTAAGTGGACAAACTTGTGGAAGCTGGTTCTCTCCCCCTATCACTTGGATTCAGGGAACAGAACTCAGGTTGGCAGGCTTGACAGTGAGTACCTTCACCCACTGCGCTGTCAATGGCCATCATCAGGTGTGCTTTATAAAAGATCTTTCTCTTTAGATGAGTAACATGAGACAACCATGACTGTAACTGTAGGCACACAGGGATGTTCGTTCACACACAGCACATTCTTTGCAACAGACCAATTGATTCAGCTCCAGAATTAACATGTCAATAAAGATGGATACTGCCTAAGGCAAAGATTTATCCTAAAATTTTTGAGACATTCAATTATTTTCTCGTTGCATGGAATAAAAAGGCCTCGATGCCCTTTGTTGCCTGAATGTTTGAGAAGATTCAGACCCAAGTATTACTGAAAAAAAATATTCTCTTCCTCATTATCTAGTGTGTGTATATCCTAGTCACTCTTCTAGACATGTGGTATCAGAAAGAAAACCATCCTGGCAGTCAGGAGACAGCTCAGAACTCACAGGTAGTTCTTGTTATTGCTAGAAAGCAATATCAGAAGGTCAATTATCATGGAATAAAGTGAGACAAAATAAGCCTGTCACACAATTGTGTCCAAGTACAGGCAAAAATGACATCATCAGTACCATCATCATCCTCTCTCCCTACATTTGAGAGTTTCATAACCACCACAGTTGTTATGCACATGCACCATCCTTTCAGCCTTCAGGAACAAAAATGCAGACACACAATCAGAGTTGCCCAGATGCCCAATGGTAACCAACTCAAAGCAAGCTCTAGCTTCCTGGAATTCTCTCTCCAAATTGTTCCACATTTCTGTAAAACCCTGCCCTATGAACCCTTTATACCGTGTGCCTGTTTTTCCCCTATGTTCATTCCCTTCAAGGTACCAAGCCAAGAGCCCAACTCATTTTGACTCCAAGTGTGTTCCTGGCCTTGAACTTCAGAGCACTGACAAATAAAACAATATCTTTGTTACTGACTGTATCCTGTAATTTCTGACCAATCTGGGCCCCTTGGTCCAGATAAAGCTTTCCTACCCATGATCCTGCAGTAGCTTATTAAATAATTACTCAGAGGCTAACATTAATTACAAATTGCTTGGCATATGGCTCAGGCCCATTACCAACTACCTCTTACAACTCAATCTATTTTTATTAACCTATTGTATTGCCATGTGGCCCATGGCTTGCCTGTACTTTTACATCTTGCTTCTTGGGCGGCTCTTACAGTATCTCTGTCTGACTCTGAACCCTCTCTTGAAATGCTCAGATTTCCCGCTTTCTTCTACGCTGCCTTGCCAAAAACCAAAACAGCCTCTTTATTAACAAATGGTAACAAAGTGTACTCACAGCATACAGAAATACCTCCCACATCAACTGGCTATGTACACCTTGAGAGAAAACAAACAAAATTCACCTGATGACTCAGAATGGCATGCTGCCTACTGCCATTACTGAATCCACTGCTTACTGCTACTTTGTCATTTTCAAGCTCGGTTCATCTCTCACTCTCCAGTAATAACAAATCTCAATTGGAATAGTATGATGAACTGTCACATATGTAACCCTCTCTCCTTAAAAGTCCAATCAAGCTCATTCTCCATCCACAGAGACCAGCAGAGATTTCTGTGCTTCAGTCCTACCATGTGGCAACTGGTACAGTTTAATTTGAGGGATGGCTCCCATGATTGCAGTTATGGATCTGGTAGTCAGGTCAGGAAGATTGAACAGACTAGATATTAGTCCCCTGACGCTTTAACCCGAAGGCATATCAAAAGGTGGCAGAAAGCAGGAAGTGGGGCCCATTTGTAGGAAGTAGGTCTTGGGGTGTTCCCTATAAAGGTATACTTTGATCTTAGACCTTTGTCTTCTCTCACTTCCCAGCCTCCAGTAGATGAAGGACCCTGTCCACCATTCCCCCACCGCCACGATGTGCTTCCCCAATATATGCCCAGAAACAATGGTGCCACCCAAAATGGCTTGAAACCTGACACCAGGAAGTAAAATATACTGTCCCTCCCGCACATCGCTTCCCTCAGGTGTTTGTCACAGCAGTGACAAGGTACAACACCTGTGCAGCGACCCTTGCTGAATTACACTTCCGTTTAATTGTGAGAACACGCACCGAATCTCATTACTGGCCGGGCCCTGAAGATGCGGTTCCTTATGTTAAGTAGCTCTAGAACTCTGGGGAGAGATACATTTCTTAGGCAATTCCAAGGACAGTTGTCCTTCTCCTGAGCAATCAGTCTGTTTCTATCTTGCACACAGTGTGATTCTCAGAACGGTGAAGTTTCCTGTCTTGCATGGCTTCTTCAAGTGAGCTAAATGTACAGCAAGCCGCAGCTTTGAGCAGCTCATTTCCAAGCTGACTCCCTTTTACAACTTTGCCATTGCTTTCCTTCCTCTCCTGGGTTGAAATTATGGGTTTTGCTGCATTTTATGACTTGTGTAAGCCACTTCAATTTTCTTTTCAATTGGGTAAGCTAAAAAAAAAAAAAAATAGAAAGGGAAGTTGAACCTCCAAATTGTGCAGTATAAATTATAAAGTGGAGAATAGTATATAGAAGATGAGCAGTCAGGATCGAGGCCCTGGAGGCCAGGAAGGTGGAAGAACAAAGAGACACACCCACTCTGGAGAAGCAGGATCCCCTAACTAAGAGCAGAACACTGCAGAGCATTTGGAAGAAGCCGAGAACATGGCAGTGTGGAGACATGCCTGAGTACCATGCTCCCTGCAGGATACAGAACAGGTGAGGCCATGTACCTGCACGATTCAGAACAGGTGAGATCCTGTACCCTGCGGGACACAGAATAGGTGAGACCATGCGGGATACAGAACAGGAGAGATGGAAGAGAATCTTAGAAACAAGAAGCAGGAGTTTGGGCTCGAAGTGTTCTCCTCTGGCCTTGGTGTGTGTTTACCAAACACAGTTGCCTTTGTCTCCACACTCTGAAGATCAGGTGGCAGAAAGGGTGCTGCATTGATCTGCTATGGCTGTCATAAAGTATCACATAAAACAGAAATGTGTCTCCTCATGCTTCAGAAGGCTAGTGGTCCAAACTCGAGGTGTGAGCAGGGATGATGTCTCCTGAGCCTCCCTCCTCCTTTGTGGATAGTCTTCCTTCTCCCTGTACCCTGCATGGCCTCTCAGTGTCCCGATTCCCTCTTCTTCTAAGGGTACCAATCATGTGGAGCCGCTCTTGTGGTATCATTTACCTCTTTTAAGTCTTTCCTATCCAACACCCAAAGGCACAATCCAAAGCAATACAGTCCCAGCTGGTAAAGGTCTAGATTCAGTAGACGCTAACACTCTGCAAGTCTAGGATGGATTCTAGAAAGTCATAACCTTGAATAACAAAAATTCTCAACACTAAAATATAAAAGTCAAAATCCCATGGAGGCACATTGAAGAGGGATGGAGATAAATTTCAGGAAGGGATTAGCCATTCAATATGACAACAATGAGAATTTCAGGTAAGAAATATATCTGTATCCTATTATTTTTAGCCATGGACTGCCTCCATGTGATCACAATTCTTTAATATCTCTATGACACTCTTTATCATAGGAAACTGACTTTTTAGTTCTTTTCAGGTCTTGTCCCCCAAAATTTACCCTCCAGTATTTAAAATTGTCATAACTATTTTTGCACAATTTGCCATGTAATTTATTTTATCTTCACACCATTCCTAAGATAGTAGGTATACACATACAGTATGATTCTTGGAGATTATCAATTTGGTTTATACATCTTTTTGAAAATTTGACTCAGGCAGTGCGTTACTACATTGGTGACTCTTCACTGTATAGATACAGCTCTCACTACAGTTTAGGATGTCCTGAAACTGCTGTGTGATAGAGATTGTCCTCAAATGCTATTCTTCCTGCCTCAGCCTCCCAATTGCTGGGAACTCAGCACCAGGCCCAGCTCACATGTTGACTTGCCAAATGTGTACATCAAAACACCAAAATTACCCAGCAAAAGAAGACACATTGTTCCTACACAAATGACACATGCAAATTTCAAAAATTTTCTGTAATGCAGTTTCAACTCTTTGGACAAGTGGAATGGGTAATAGTGACTCATTACAGTTTGGTCATCTAAAGACAGGCTGTAGGTAAAGACATTTCAGATGGGGGCAGTTATAAAGTGAGTGTACATGATTGACACCCATCATAATACACATTTTGTCTTTGCTTTTAGACCTATGTCTTTAGGAACGTAATTTATATGCTTATAACTATTATACCCAGGAGACCATTCTTAGTGCACATGTGTATATTAGCAATGACATGTATGTTGCTGTCTATTTTGTTGTGTACCATTCTGTCATGCTCTTTATTTCTCAAATACCTCATCACATAAATGTAAGTAAACATCTATTTTAAATTATTTAAATTTATTTGTCCCCAAGATATATTTTCTTTTTTTTTCTAATCAAAAAGGAAGGTTTTAATTGCCATATAGCAAAATTACATACAACAGAACAGCTATCAAGCAAAAATTAGTTACAATATTTAGTCTATTTGTAATTAACAAACTTAAAGAAAATATTCTATTATCTACCTTATCCTTGTGACTCTAAAGTTTCATATCTAATATGCCTTTTAAAATAACTAAGAACTATACCTATAATTATTAAACCGTAACCACATCAAAGACCACAGAAGGATATAATATTACCCAAATAAATAGGAAGTTCAAACAATAGGAAGTTCAAACACCCAAGATATATTTTCAAGATTTTGTACCTTTGAGACTTCAACATTTGAAAGACTTTTGGCTTTTGAGATTGGGGCTCATACCTCTTTAAACACTCTGTCTCCAAATATAATACAACCTGAGTTATTAGAGATGAGAATTGAACTCAGGGTATGACAAATACTTGGGGAATCTTAACAAATACTGGGAAGAGCACAAATTATGTAGAAGCTAAGACATCTAGGGTCAAAATAAAAAAATGCAGTTTGTCTCTATGAGGTTTCATACACCCGAAGAAGGACTTGGTGAGCAGGGGTGTGAAGCAGCACTGCCCAGTCCTCTAGCATCCTAAGTCAAGTAGGATTCATCTTTTCAATCAGTCACCAACATCAAGAGGGGAGAATGAACTCAGGTTTAAAGAAATTAACCAAAGGCTTTTAGGGACTGTGATGATAATCTAAACGCCATATAATTTCCCATTTATTTCTCAATACCATTAATGATACAGGACATGCAGTGGCTGTATGGGAACTGGTAATTCTCCTGTCACTGACCTGGGAAAAACACAGCCTGCTGTTTGTTTGATCTTTAGGTTTATTTATTTTATTGTATGTGTTAAGACTGCACCATTTGTCAGAATGGACCACTGCCTGGTGTCTGTGGAGTACACAGGGAAGTATCAGATCCCCTGGGACTGGAATCAAGCCTGGATCCTAAGGAAGAACAGCCAGTGCTCATAACCACTGAGCCACCTCACATCTTGCTTGACTTGGATGGTCATTGTCTTCCAGACTGTCTTCCAATAGTCTTCCTGACTATTTGGCTGAGATAACCAATTCTCTCTTTAGTAAGTGTTATTTACAGCAGGGCTCAAACTCGGAACTTTATACATGCTAAGAACACACATGAACTCTATTCCAGCCCTCAATTCTCCCCTTTTTAATACCTTGACTATATTTCATAAGGCAGTCATAGAATCTGCATCTCAACCTCTTCAACTGGAAATGTACCTCCAGTTGAATTCTGTGTGGTTCCCTTATTCTCAGTCATTTCTGTAAGGAAAGGCTAACTGCTTTCTATGCCATCCCCGTTAACACTGGAGAGCCAGCCAGAGCTGAACAGCTCTTCCTCTCCACCCTGAGCTTTCTCTTAGCTTTGGCAGCTGTGTGTGAGTCATAGGAAAGCTTTTTTTTTTTTCAGTAAAAACATCATTTCTGATAAAAGCTCCAAATTATACACATGGGAAGGAAATGGTAATGCTTTGTTACAGGATGGATTACTTCCTCTTATAGATACAAGTAGAAACCAGGTCTTTCCTTTAAAAGAAGTAACACCAATGACATTTTTATGCTACCTGTTGAGTAATTCTTTTCCAATAATAACTGTGTTTTTACAAAGGAGCCACCTCAACATCAGGGCTGTTAGATCAACAAATAAGTTCTCTTCCTTCCTCTGGGCAGATTTTTGCTTCCCATAATACCCTGTTTATGCAACAGCTCTTGAGTTAACTACTGTTCTTAATCATACTGCCCATTATAGATTCACTTGATTAATGTTGCCCTCTATTATTCTAAATGAATGTTTTCTCTTCATATCAGCATATTATATGCACAAAATTAGGAGCCAGACCCAACTCTAAAAGGCTTATGATTGGAAAAGAGTAGCTGACAGCTTATAAGTAAAAGATTTACAACTCAGAAAGTTCTACTCTTAACACTTAAGGGAGGTGTGTGTTGGCGGGGGGGGGGGTGATGAAAGGCAGAGGTGGCATTGAAGTAAATCCTTTAACCCAGACCGGCCATAGCCAAAAAGTCTTATGACCACATCAAGGGAGTGAGGAGGGGGTAGCCAAATGGATAAGACAACAGCCACTGAGAATAGATGATGATGTACTCAAAGTTTTGAGCTACAAAATTTTTAAAGACTTTATATCTTACCTGTTTGAGTTTTAGTTGAAGTCTAACTTCTTGAAGGTCAACTCAGTGTCTCAGGCCCCAGAATCCATCCCGCATGTTTAGAGGGCTACACATGCAAGATCATAATGGTTAAGATATTCCTAAGAGAAGCCATTTGCCTTTCAGCATCATTCTATGAATCTCCAACCTGATTAGCCTTCTAGTCTGTCCCCACCTGGATCCTGATGGACCCAACAGCTATGATTTATGCTCTTGGTGACTGCTCAGCATCACCACCTGGCTGACTCTGTGACTGAGTGCCTCTGATTTAGGGATATTGCACTTGTTGATGGGAAAAACAACTGCCAAAAGTCTGAAGCCAGCAATAAAAGGCAATCACTTCCATTTCCAGGAAAAAAAAAAGAACCTAGGAAAAGACAGGTCATATACTAAAGCACCACCTTCATACACATACACACACACACACACACACACACACACACACACACACACACATACACACACACACACAAGCATCCTTCTTACCCTTACTAAACAGTGAAGATCTTGCTTTCAGAAAAGCCTTGTATGGAAGGGCCACAGTGCAAGGTTATATTTGGTTCTAAATATGAGAGGTGACAGGAGACTAGTGAGCAAGTCACAAAAGCAAATACCACTTTCCATTTTCTGTGACCTTGGCTGCCTCTCTGTGATTCAGTTTCCTCATTGACAAATAACAGCCAGAATCATAATGAGTCCTCCACAAGTTATAAAGAAGATATATAGTGATTCTGATAAAACAGAAAATGTCTTTAAAAATAAACAGTGGCCATTTCCATTGTTTAAGAGAAATAATATTTTAAGATAAGCCATTTGGTCAATGAGTATTTACCTTGTTCTTTGCACCAGGCAATTGCATATTAATTACCTCATTGGATTCCTATATCTGCTTTATAGTACAGATCTTTTTTCCTGGTTTAGATGTGTAAAACTATTAACTCAAAGTCTTTGGGGTATAGTTGTTACCCAAAGTCTGTTTTCCTCTGAGGTTTCTAAATGACAAGTATAATCAACCATGTTTTGATGGCTCAGGCCAGGTATCTGTAAAGGAGCATCATTATTTTTCTAGGCTTTTGTGACTTCACTGTTACTCAGTAGGTAGTGTGTATATTCTATTGTCTTTCAAAGGGAATTAGACATGCATTTACATTAGATTTTACTCTTCTTACAAGCAAAATCCCACTTTCAAAATATTTATAAGAGAAATTTACAAGTTCTTTGCCCTTGGATCAGGACAGACTCAAGACTAATATTTAGACTATGCAATTGTCTTCCTACAGATAAGTAGGTAGGCAGGCTGACTGATGGACTGGTTAGTTAGGGCTTCTCAAAGAAATAAAGTCAATACAATGGATGACATTCACACAGAGAATTCTATTAGAACCAGCACATATGTTTAACAATGCTAAGACCTATCATCTGTTTCTTGCAAACAGTGGACTGAGAGAAGTTAGTTATGTAATTCTAATCAAGTTCCAAGTCTGACAACCAAGGAATCTGATAACGTAAACCTAGACAAAGGACAAGAGAAGAACCATGGCCCAGCTTGTGTAGATGGGCAGGAAGGGAAAGAATCCAATTTCTCCTTCTTCTATTTTTGTCACATTGATACCTTTGGTCCCCACACACTGGGGGGATAATTTGCTTTATTGCAATCTCTTTCTCAAAGAATAACTTAACTTGAAAGCATTCTAATAGGCGTATCCAGAAATTATTTTTAATCTGAGTACCACATAAGTGATATAACATAAAATGAACCACTACAGCAGCTATAAAATATTGAGATTATACATTTATAAATATATAAACTCACTAGGATTCTTTATGTGTGTATGTGTGTATATGTGTATGTGTGTGTTGCATGAATCTGTTGTTTATCTTTCCTTTTTGACACCACATTTATGACATAACTTTGAGATCATTTCCTATGTGAAGAAGGACTATGAATTATTATTATTTCTTTGTGTGGCCAATATATGTCCTTAAACTTCTGTGAGTAACATCCTCCTGTTTCCTTCCATATTGTACTGTAAACTCTTCATTTCCTATGAATAACTGAAGTTACTTAGAATTGGTCTTTCAAATCCAGCTAAAACCTTTCCTCTTACATCTGAAATCAAAGAGGAAGGGAGCAACCACAATATATTTTTGTAGTCATAGTACTAGAATACAAGACTAAATAACAACTCCCCAAAGAAGCCATGTTCTGAATTGTATTAGAGTTCTTGTTTCTGATAGTAGAGTTTATGTTCATAACCACTACATTCTGCTATTTTTCACCAACTCAAGTTGGAGATTATGAGGGGAAAAACAAAAACAGTGCCTAGAAAGTAAAATAGACACTATTGGGGCTGGAATAAAGTGGGATGGAAAATGACTTGTCTTAGTTACTGTTCTAGTCTTGTGAGGCAACACTGTGACCAGGAAGCTTTTAATTGGGGGCTTGCTTATAATTATAAAGGGTTAATCCATGAGTATCATGGCAGGAAGAAGACAGACATGGTACTGAAGTATCCTGATTTGCAGGCAGCAGGAAGAGAGTGATACTGGATCTGGCATGGAATTTGAAATTGCAAAGCCCATTTGAGTGGCATACTTCTTCCAACAAGGCCACACCTACTCCAAGAAGGTCACACCTTGTTGCAGGATTTTTGTACAGTGTATGAAGATGTATTTATTAGGACTTGTGTAATAATAAGCTGGACATCTTTCTAATAATAACACTGAAGCATGGGATATAGGCAGAATTTCTGGGGAGAGAAAGGAAGAGGAGAATATAGGTGCATGGGAAATGGCAGGAGGCATGAAGAGGAAGCAGGGGTGCAAAAGGGAGGAGAGGTAACACCACATGATAGAACATAGATTAATATAAATGGGTTAATTTAAGTTATAAGAGTTAGAAAGGAACAAGCCTAAACAATAGGTCAAGTTTCCATAATTAATAATAAGTCTCTGTGTTGTTATTTGGGAGCTGGCTGTCAGGACAGAGAAAGACTTGTTACATATGGTGTCCAATGTAGAAACTCAAATATTCTAACATAGGGGCCAAAAAAAAATCTAAGAAAAGTTCTGAACAAGGATAGATATGTGGTTTTCTAGTCTTGCCATCTCTCAAGTGGGCCAGTGCTTGGTGACTTACAAAGAAACAGCTACTGGCCACTGCCTGTAGGCTAGAGCCAGCCACCAGTGCCATGTGCCAGCTCCATGTGCTAAGCTGAGCCATGCAGTGCCTGATGAGGCATTTTAAGATTTGTTTCACACTATCTAAGAATGCTGTAAGTGCTTAGTAAAGCTAGGTTCATCCCGACACAGAAAACCTCTGAAAAGGTACATTATGTTTTAAAATGTGTTTAAATGATAAAGAAATAAAAGAAAAAGGATATAGACCATCATAGAAAAATATTTTAAAAGTAATAAAACCTTTAAAGAATAAAGTAATATAAAAAGAATAAACAATGTAAGATGGGAAACACATAGGGCATCTGGATCCTGTATGGTGCTTTGTTGACTTTAAATTTTTTAAATGCTAATGTGCGAAAAACAATAACTGATGAGAGACATTAGATATAGAAACTGTTAAATCAAGCCATCCTTCATATTTTTACAATGTCTTAACTTTAAAATGAAAGTCAGAAAATACGTTGCACTGCAGGAGAGTTTATGCCTTTGTTTCCATGAGAAACAAAAAGTTATGGTTCTCTTCAAAAATTAATGAAGATCAGATCTGATTGAGGGAACTCTCATGAAAATCTTGGCTACAAACAAATTAAGAAAAAATACTGTATGTGAATTTTTCTTTGGACCTCCAGCTCACAAAAAAAAATATGACACAGAGATTTATTAATATTGAAATCTTGGCCTATAGCTTAGGCTTGCTTCTAACGAGCTCTCATTTCTATTAACCTGTGTGTTGCCACATAACTCATGGGTTTTACCTCTCTTCCTGCATGTCTTGTTCTCTCTGTGCCTCTTGCTGGTGACCCACCTTTCTTCTTCCAGAGCTCTCTCTGTCCAGAAGTCCCAACCATACCTCATCCTTAGCTATTGGCTGTATAACTTTTTAATAACCCAATTGCAATAACACATCTTCACACAGTACAAAAGAATATTCCACCACAAACAGCAGGACAGGTAATGTATATGCTAATCCCTTTTTTATGGGAACAGCTCTGAGACTAGATGAGACATAATAAATCTTGTTTGCTACAGAGTCCTCATGACTTATTATTACATGCCATCCTTTCATATGGCATGTATAGAGGTCTGGTTATACAGTCCAAATGGACTTATAAAGTTAACAGACGCATTTTACCTGTTCAAATGGAAAATTAAAAAAAATCTTTAGCTAACTTGCATGCACTGCATATTTTATACTTGTGTTAATACAGCTATATGTATTACTTTTAAAAGTTTATGTGTTTTAAGATAAATCATACCAGACACCAATAAAAACAAATAGCCCAGATGATCCAGCCTCTCAGAATGCCTCGGTTGCAGTTTCTTCAGTTTTACATCTATAACAACTTCAAAGCTGCTAGTTGAAATAGTCTAGCTTAACAGACTATCCAGCCAAGATATCAGCTAAGCCCTACACTTTCCTATCACACAGAGACTAAACAAAAAATAATATAGCTAGCTCTCCCAGGATGTGACCATTATTCCAATTTTCTGAGGTTCTCTTAAACATGCCATCATCTCCAAACAACAGGAAGTTTACATTCCTAAGAGTTGGGGTAAATGGATTTTCATCATTCAGTGGCTTTTGGATGTTTGTAATTGTTTGGGGAGTGGGGTAGTTGCAAGTTGCTATTGGTAATGGTCTGGGGAAAAAAAGCTAAACAAAGGAAATTAGATTCAGGGATCTCTTTCAGGAGGGAAAAAGGGGATATAGTATAGAAATAATAAGATAAAGGGTGGATTGTTGAGTCTATGTTTTAATACCACTAATCTTAAGTATGCTACATTGGTATAAATTTTTGTATATTGATACAAATTTAAGGTTATTTTTGTTTTAACATATTGTATATATGTTTTTACTCTTGTTTAAGGTATTATACATATGAAGCTCATGTAAAAACGCACTGTCAAGTTTTAGTTCTTGAAAGCTATTTAGGATAATAATAATGATAAAATAATAATAATAAAAGACAGATTAGTAGTTAGTTATCTATAATAATCAAACTTATACTCATGTTAATTGTGTCTTCAAGGCCAAGCAGAGACATATTTTGAATTGATAGATGGTTTCAAACACTTTTAAGACCTACAGAGTATTTCATTTAAAATTTTATAGCAACATAAGGCTTTTCATGACAGTGAGACATGTCTGTTCCTGGCAGCATCAATTTGCTTCAGAAAAAGACTATAGGCATTAAATAACACTCATATTGCTTTCTTTGTAGCAACATGAGCCACTGGGCAGAAACTGACCTAGCCTCAACTGCTGACAGAATGCTATTGAAACTGAACAAGCAGGACACAAAAGGACACTTGCTGAACTTTGCCAAGATAAGGTAGGACAGTTCTTCAGAATTCTTGCTTTACAGGAATATCTGTCAGATATTTTAGGCCCTAAGATTTCTCTGCGATGATGGATGCCCAACCTCGCAGAGAAAACTTAGGCGACTGTCCAGGTAGCTGTCTGATTCTGTCATTTATATACTTTGGGAAGGTTATTGCTCTGTACTTCCTGTTTACTCAGGTGATATGACATCCTTCTTGTGTCTCTGATGGAGTTGAAGATGAGATAGTTACAGTTGCAGTTTTTCTTGTTACCAAAATCAGAAAAGAAAATTACATAAGAGATATAAAGTGTATAAGGTTGAGCTTAAATTGTTTATCTAAAAAATGTTTTGAGGTCTAAAAGGCAGTTTTGGGTTGATAATACAAATTAGGATAGAAAGTAAATTAGGCAGAAAACTTTGGAGTCACTAAAATAAGATAGATAATACGGTACTTTCTCCAAATTTGCCAAATACAAATGGACTGAACATTCTGAATGTAATTTCTTCTTGTGTACAGTTTCACTATGTTAGACAAAAGGGTGAATTGTTGTGGGATATTTGTACACTATGTGAAGCTGCATTTGCTGTGACTGGTTTAATAAAAAGCTGAATGGCCAATGGCTAGTCAGAAACTAGAGAAGGAATTTCTGGGGATAGAAAGAAAACAGAGGAGAATCTAGGCACATGGGAAATGTCAGGAGACATGGAGGGGAAAGAGGAGGTACAAGATGGAAGAGAGGTAATTCTACATCATAGAATATAGATTAATATTATTTGGGTTGATTTAAGTTATAAGAGCTAATTAGAAACAAGTCTAAGCTATAGGCTGAACTTTCATAATTAATTATAAGTCTCTGTGTCATTGTTCAGGAGCTGGCTGAGAGGACAAAGAGATTTGTCATACATTTTTTTAATCGGAATTCTTCTCAGACAGTTCCATTCCTTGGTGACTAAGCATTCAAATATATGATCCTTTTGGAGGGGTTATTCTCATTTAAGCTACCACATGACTTTTTACTACAGAGTTTCTGCTTGGGATCTTGAAAGAGTTCTAGAAATATATAATCATTATACACATTATGAATATGTATGTCATTGAATTATATGCTTAAACTTATTTAAATAATATATCTTATGTTACATATGTTTTACCACACAGCAAAAAAACAAACAACAAAACCTCCAAGATGCTACCAAATAAATACTAATTATTATAAGTTGAACATTTGTAATCTGAAAAGCATGGAATATGAAACTGTGAAATTTACAGTTTTTACATGCTGACATGGCATTATGAATAGAAAATCCCATACCATAAAACTTGGTTTCTTGTTTGATATTAATTTTTAATTATCTAGAATCATCTTCAAGCTATATGTATCAGACATAGATGAGGTATAAATAAAATTCAGGTCTGCCTTTTAGTATTTAGTGTTGGCACAGAGCTTCTATTCCTAAGCCTTCTGGCTTAGGAATGTATGTATATGTATATGAAAGATGTATATGTAAGTAGTCCACAATCTAGTCCAAACCATCATACAAAAGAATGATTGCCCTGTAATTGTGTTACACTTCCTTTACTATTACAAGCCTCAGTAGCCTCACATAAGTATAATTAATAGCATCAACCTGGTCCATTATGATAACTAAACCCTAACAGAGGGAGGACACCTAGTCCAGTATAAGGTCTGCTGTTATGCTCTGCCTATGTTCATCTCTGTGTTTTTTACCCAACACCAATAGGCCCATTGATTTACACATCAGTATTTGTTGTTGATAAGGCAGGTATGTGTGTGGCGTGCTTGATTTTATTTCACATTTAGCCTGTTTTCAAAGCTTCATTTAAGTGCAGTTTTACCATCTCTAACAAGTGGAGTCAGTGGTAAATTGGTGTTTGGGGAGCCATCTTTAATACAAGAAGTAGTTTCACTTGGCACATGTTACTTACCTCTCAGTGAGGAGATGCACACTGACGTCTGAAAAGCCAAAGCAGGCGTTAGCTGGGATTACCTTTCATTTTTAAGGTTTCATATAGTCAAAGAAAGAATGGTCATTATGGGACTGGCTAGATGGCTCTGTGGATAAGGATACTGTCCTGGTTAGTTTTGGTTTTTTTTGTCATTGTTGTTGTGTGTATCAACTTGACACAAGCTAGAGTCATTTGGGAAAAAGGAATGACAGTTGAGAAAATGTCTCCTTAAGACTGGTCTGAAGACAAGCCTGTGGGACCTTTTCTTAATAAGTGGTTGATGTGGAAGAGCCCAGCCCACTGTGTGTGCCACCCACAGGCAGGTTGTCTTGGAGTGTATTAAAAAGCTAGCTGAACAAGCAATGAGGAATAAGCCAATAAGCAGCATTCTACAATTCCCAATCTGTGGGTTGCATCCCTTTGGGAGATTACATATCAGATAGCCTACATATCAAATATTTACATTATGGTTCATAATAGCAAAATTACAGTTATGAAGTAACAACAAAATAATTTTATGGTTGGAGTCCTCCCATGAGGAACTGTTTTGAAGGGGTACAGCATTAGGAAGGTTGAGAACCACTGTTCTACAGCCTAGCAGTTCCTGCCTCCAGGTTCCTGGATGACAACTACAGTGCTAAGATGAAATAACCCTCTTCCCCCTCAAGTTGCATTTGGTCATGATTTTTTTTTAATCACAATGGTAGAAGCCCCTACCTTCGTCAAGTGTTTACCTGAAGACCTGAGTTTGATTCCCAGACCCCAGACCCATATAGTGCAAGGAGAGAACAGACTTCCATATATTAGTTATCCTCTGACTTCCCAGCATGTGCCATTGTGTGTGTGTGTGTGTGTGTGTGTGTGTGTGTGTGTGTGTGTGTCTAAAACAATAATCAAAATAGAAGAGGTCATGAAATTTGGAGGGAATAGAGATTGGGGAGAACAGGAGAAGTCTCAAGAAGAGAGGAAGAGATAGAAATGATGTGTAAAAACAGTACTCAGTTATTAATTTCTCAAAAAACATTTGTAACTCAAATTTAAAAATAAAATATTATTTTTGCTTTTAAAAGAATGATCATTATAATCACATAATGAAACCTATATTGCTTTAAAATTCATAGTAGGGAGCATAAAGGTTAATGCCAAAAATATACAACTTATGGTCATTTCATTTCATGTTCTGGTGATTTAAGTATAAAAAATGAGGTTGAGTGGAGAAAGTAAACAATGAAATAAAATCAAGAGAAAGAATTAAAAAATAACAGTAGTGTAGACAGGATCAAAGAAAAATGATAAGTACAAACAGACATTAGACACAAAGAAAACACGGTCCATGGGAGACAGAGACAAAGAGACAGACACTGATGCAAAATAATTTGCTGGCTCTGGGCAATGACACAAAATGATTGGCTGGTTCTGGACAAAGACATGAAGTGATTGGCTGGTTCTAGGCAAAGACACAAAATGATTGGTTGGCTCTGGGCAATGACACAAAATGATTGGTTGGTTGGCTTTGCAGCAATTTCAAGAGTCCATTGCTTTTGTCACATTCTGTAATCCTTTCTTCAGGGTTGGGCATTGATGGCCAAGCAGTCCTGTTGCTATCCTCATGTTCCATGCTCCACACACAGTATTATTTGCTACTCTCGGCAGAAAGGTAGAGATGCTCAAGTCCCTTCGATCCTGCTCACCACTGCCAGTCTCTACTGATGGTGTGTCACTCTGCCAAATTATTTCTGGCTCCACTGGCCAACATCATGCCCTTCTCACACCCACATACACAAACTATTACCTCCTCTCAGGAAACAATATTAAGAACTGACAAATTGGATTGAAAGAAATTTGAAAGCTCCAAACAACAGAAGAAATAATTACCTAAGTGAAGAGCCAGTCTATAGAGCAAAGTCTTTGCTAGCTAGTCATTTGACAAATGCTTAGTGTCTAGACTATATAAGAAACTAAAACCATTAGACAGAATCCTCCAAATCATCTAATCAATCAACCAATTAGAAGATAAATGAACAAACAATTCTAATAAGATGTACAAACACATAGCCAATACACGAAAAAAAATTGCTCAGCATGCTTATCCATCAGAAAATGCCTACCAAACTAGGTTGAGACTCCATCTTGCCCCAGTAAGAATGGCTATAGTCATGCTAACAACACATACTGGTGAACATGCAGAGTGAAAAACTCTAATGTGCTGGATGTGGAAAGTAAATTAGTGCATCTTCTATAAATGTCAGTATGAAGGTTTCTCAAAAGACTCTTATATGATCAACCTATACTATCCTTGCATACACATACCGCAGGGAATCTGAAGTCAATATGCAACAAAAATATGCACATCCATGGTTACTGACATTCTATTCACAGTATCAAAGCAGTGAAATTAATATAGGTACCTGTTAACAGATAAAGGAATAAAAAATGTACATACACAGTGCAATTTTAACTAGTCACAAAGAAGAATGAAATTATGTCTTTTGCAACTATCATGGTAAATGGATCAGACTGGAGACCATCAGTTAGACTGAGGAAGCAGAAAAAATGTCTCTTTAGGTTAGTGTGTGTGTGTGTGTGTGTGTGTGTGTGTGTGTGTGTGTTTGAAATATAGGAGGGAGTTTATCTGATGAGAAGAAGGAATCAATGGAAGGAATTAAGAGAGAGCAATAGAGGCTGAATGAGCAAAAATAAATGATATACACATATAAAAATACCAAGATGAAGTTCATCATTCTGTGAACAAATACATGCTAATAACAAAAAGGTTGCCTTCTAAATCAGTCCAGAATCCCCATGTTTCATCTCTCACACTGGGATGGTGAGTTTTAATTGTCCACTTGACACAATCTAGAATCACTTGTGGAAAGACTCAATAAGGGATTCTTCTAGGTTAGGTTGGTCTGCAGGCACGTCTCTGAGGGATTGTCTTGATTATGTTAATTGAGGTGAGAAAACCTGCCCACTGTGGCTGGCACCATTCCCTAGTAAGGGGATTCTAAACTATCTAAGAATGGGGAAAGCAAGCTGGGCACTAACACACACACATTAATGCATCACTCTTTGGTCTTGACCATGCATGTGATATGACCAAGCACTTCAAGTTCCGGCCACTTTGTCTTCCCTGTAATGATAGATGAGAACGTGGAATTGTGGATCAAATAAACCCTATCTCTTTTCAATTGCTCTTGTCAGATATTTTGGCCTAGAACCAGTGGGGAAACACGTCCATTGATAGTAATTTCTAAGTGACAACTTCCTTGCCCTATCATATGACAATAAATGTACACAGGCTTGCAACTATTACAGTGCATGTGTAGAGGTCAGAGGATGACTTTGTCCTTCCACATGTATTCTGGGATTTGAACTTGGTCACCAGGCTTACACTGTTAGTACATTTACCAGCTCTAAGCTTCTTTTGTGTCAGTTAATAAAACATCATTCAAGTATCATAAGCCCCACACAGGTGAATTTATAGCATACACATTGTTTGTTCTTCTTTGATGTCAATGGGGCCTGTCTCTCAATAAATGCTGTGTAAGTTGAACATACCATAAAATGACAGAGCATCTAATACACCCAACATTATAACTTAACAACAGAGTACACCAGGATGTATTGTTTGTTTCCCCTCAAGGTCATATTGTTCTATTATGCTTCTGGCCTAGAGTTTCTGGTCTAATCCTGTGGCCTGGACCTGCAGACTGGCAGACCAGCAGACCAGTAGTCCTACAGTCCTGCAGAGACACATGCAGTCCCACACAGAAGCTTACATTAATTTTATGCTATTTGGCCTAGGGCCCAGGCATACAACTTGCTAAATCCTTCATCTTAACTCAACCCATAATTTTTGTCTTGTTCAGCCATGCAGCTTGGTACCTTTTCTCAGAAGCATTTCAACTTCTTTTCTCCATGTTTCTTGGCATTTCTGTGGCCTGTCTGCTCTACTCTGAGATGTTCCTAGAATTTTCTTAGTCTGGTAGCCCTGCCCACACTTCCTGTCTGCCTCTGGCCTATCAGCTTTTTATTAATCCAGTAGGAGGGACAAATATTTACAAGGTGCCATAATCCCACTACATCATATGGAGCTGTGGCTTGATGCTTTTCCCAAGAGAGTACCAGCCTGTATATTAATAGAGACACTTCAAATTCAAAAGCTTGGATATTGAATCCATGATGCTTTTGTATGATTATATTCAGAATATCATAAATTGAGCCTCTATGTTGGGACCATCTGTGATAGACATAGCATACTTTTTCTCCTGTAAGAAATATCAGGTTTGATGGATCTCACTATGGAAGGAAGTGAAACAGTTTCTACATGCACTCAGAGAAAGCAAAGAACACACAGGAAATGACCCTAAGCAGTGAGGACCTGAGCAAGGCTAGTGTGGCTACTGGGCTCTGGGGAATGTATGAACTGGCAAAGCTTCTGCACAGCAGAAACAATGAACAGAGTGAAGAGACAGGCTAGAGAACACAAGGAAAGTGCCATCTGATAGGGGCACATTAGGAAACATAATGAACCCAAACAGTAATGTCTGAAAATACCTCCTGAATTAACAAAGCCATCCAATCAGTAAACTGAATCATGAGCTAACAAATAGTTCATGAATAAGTTATTCTAATGGTCAATAAGGCCATGGAGAAAGGTTCAACACCTTCGCCATCAGGAAACACAAATCAATCGTCATGGAGGTTCTGTCTGACCCCATGTAGAACAGCTGTTAGTAAAGAAACCACAATCACTGGTGAGGGTGATGGAGTGAGGAATCTGTGTATACTATTGGTAAGGTAACAACAGCCTATGTGAGAAAGTCTGGGGAATTGTAGCCTCCTGAGTCTGGTCCAGATAGAAGACCACCCCCACCTTAAAGAGCTATTGTGCTTACTGGACTGTAAGATACAGTGAGAAACTGGGAACCAGAACCAGTGTTCGAAACAAGATATATCTCTAAAAACAACTGGCTGTGGAGAGAGGAGTCTGCCAGGCCCTTCTCCGAGCACCATACTTGCTAGACACAAGAACCCCTAGGTAACTTGCTAAGCTTCTTAGTGCATGTCAAAAACAATGATATTTGATGGTGGTGATCGGAAGCACAAATAATAACAATTTAAATAGCACTGCTTTGTTTGGTCTCTGACATGTGTTGCCCAAGCGATGGGTCCACCTCACTGGAATGAAAGCTTTTCAGGATTGCTGGTCTTCTGGCTTCACCACTATTATAAGACTGTCACAGCCTCACCTTCACTGCTTACATGGGCCATTTTACAAAAGGAAAAGGCTGAGCCTAAGGTTCATTCATTGCCATTTAATAGCTCTGCAGGTTCTCCTCTCCCTAGTCAAAGGGATTTCTTTCACACACTGAACTCATAGGGCTGTTGAAAGGCACAAACTGGAAACACTTTGACCAGTCTGAAACCCCAGCTACTTTTGTTGAAATTTTGTACTCATCCAGGGCACTGAGCCTGGGTCTTGGAGTCCTATACCTACCCACCATCTCAGCTCTCATTTTGTAGCGAAGCACACATTGCTGTTCCAATGCGCCACCTCCCCAGCACAGATGTTGAATCTGGAACCCACTGGTCCTCAGCTCCTTTGAGATTGATTTCCCTCCAAGTGGCAAATGCATCCACTGCTGTATCTTCAGCTACTCATAGGAAATAAGTAAGACCAGTCTGCAAGTAGGTAGCTCAAATCAAACTAATCCGGAGTCCTGGATGGCATGTAGGGGGGGCTATTATGTTAGTGGGGTGCCCCAGTGGGATGGTACTGACACATGGCTATTTGGATGTGTACCTTTCATCTTCTGTTGCTGCCCTCTGCCAATCATCACCCTGCCACTTACTGCATTGTCATGGGGGACCACATGAGGCCCTCTGTGCACACATGTATCCCAGCATCACCATTACAGAGTAACTCTGAAAAATACTGGTTCAACTGACTTGGCTTTCCTTCTGGACTGACTGCATTGCAGTAACCTCCATTTACACTCAGTACAAAGGAAACAGGTGGAGCAAGCTCCAGAGCATCCGGAAAAACCTTTATGTACAGACACTTACAGCTTTAATCCTATCACAGCTTCAAAACAACCATGAAACTGAAGTGAGTAAATCCTTTTATCAGAAGAGCAAACTAAAGACAAAGAATCTAAAAACCAGTACTTGGTTATACAGTGTCAGTAATGGAACTCAAATAGACAGGTTTGATTAATTACAAAATAATTGCCAGAATATACACAAATAGCCTTTGCATTTAATCCTCAAAAAGCCTTTGATTTCCTTTCCTTTTCTTCCATTTTTCTCCTTGACATTGGACAAAGTACAAAGACAGCAAAATAAATAGCTGGGTACTGAGATTTTATTATGAAAAATTTTATTTATTTTTATTATAAATATATTTATGACTATCTAACATGAATCATACAACTGCAGCCAGAGACATGAGCTGAAAGAGTACTGCAGATTACCTCTCAAACTGTTCATCTCCGTTCTCATGGAATGATTGGCAAAGAACAGAAGAGATGGCTGTGGTCTACAAATGGCTGCTGCAATTGTCCCATAAACTACCCTGCGAATAGACTTCCCTGAAAAGGAAGACGTAATAGATGAGAGCAAACAAGATGAGGCGGAGGTATTTCACAAGCCTACTTGCTTCTCAAAACTTGCTCACTACCAACTTTGAGCTGTGAATGATCTGGGAGGGGGCAGGTCATAATACATAGATGCTCAGGACTGGGTCAGAGCTGAGGAGTGAGCATTTCCCATGAGTTTGAGCAAAAGTGGAATTTGTTTGACTTCCTATTATCACTAGTTGATAAAGATGCACTTGGTCTCTCTGGGGTCCAGTTGCCTTCAAAGACATTGGCAAAGGAGATAATTTGACATCTTGCCTGTGTAAGGAAGTGCTAATGATCTTGTTCTGTATTACTTCATTTTGTATTCTACAACACACAAGAAGAGACACTTTGCTGACAGTTAAGCCTATTGCAACCCTAAGGAGATATCAAAACAAGGGGTCTCTCAAAGCTTCTCTATTGCCAACCCTGTATCATAGCTGAAATTCAAACCTAGACAGAAATGGGAGATGAGCAATACAAGAGCAGAGGACATTGTAGTTCCCTTGCTGTGCTCAAAGCAGAACAAATAAGGACACCTGGCTGGATCCTCTCCATCAAATAGGATGTGCAGTCATATTTGCTAGCATTTCAACCTCCAAGCCACTTTCTCTGTCCTTACTCTCCTACCCAGTCATTAGAGTGGCCCACAACAGCAGGAACTGCTTCCTCCACTTATCCCAAGAGGGATGAGACTCAAGCAAGTTAAATGACTTACCCAAGGACTCACAATTAGGAAAATAGACAGGATGATTTAGAGCTAGGATTTTAAGTCCTTTTGATATAACTGGTGAGCCTTTATAAAGACCTAATAAAAACTTTTGAAGGGATAAGTAAAATGATGGACAGATAGATGATCTATTTTGAAACAAGTAGCACACTAAGATAATAAATTAATATTTGTTACAGCCACGGAAGCTGTAAATATCTAAACTGAAACTTATTAGAAATGAACTTTAAACCAGAAACCCAAATGTGAATTTACTAACTGTTTCTTCCTACAGCTGGTATGTGTCGGGAAGTATCTTCTGAGCTCTTCCAGAGGAAGCAAGACTTGGAGATTATGATTCTAGAAACAGACCAGGCAGATGACGCAGTCAGCAAGCAGGGGGACCTGAGTTTGTAGGGGACATGCCTTGTAATTATCATGACCAGTTTGATCCCAGAAAAGATACTGAAAAGTAACTGGGCATTGCGGTCCATGCTCACAATCCCAGCTCCAGAGAGGTAGAGAAGCCTGGGACTTGTGGGTCAGCAAGCCTAGACAGATTGGAGAACTCCAGGCCAGCTAAGAGATACTATCTCAGAAAACAGGGCAGACAGCAGTTGAAGATGTTGTTCTCTGACTACCACACATCCCACTGGAAGTTGGTAGCCTGAGTTTCAAAGCTTCAGTCCCACATTGACCACTTACCAGTTCTGCAACCAAGTGGAAAGTATTTAGATATATGGTTTCTTTGTCTACAAAAGAAATTGTGTATAACCCACAGTCATTTAAACACTTCAAATATCAGCCATATATTATGTACATGAAGTTGTGCCTGAGACTGGGAACACTGCCTTGTGAGATAGAGGCTATGTAGCATGTATAAGGCTCTAGCTATCATCGCCAGCACTGCAGGACTAAATAAAGAACACTGAAGCTGGGCATGCTGATGCATACTTGTAACCCCAACACTTGGGATTCTGAGCCCGCCTGAACTATAAAGCAAGAGACTTTCTCAAGTAAGTAAACAAATAATCTTAGTCTTATCTAAGCTTTTTTCTTTCTTAATACCTACTTTCAGATTGTTTCTTGTTCAATGTGGATGTGAAAGTCATCTTTAGTAAATCTGAGCAATAACTACATGTCATCCCCTCAAATCAAGCCATGTCACACATTAGTTACAACTCAATGACAAAGTGAAAAATCCAAGGGCAAGAAGGATCAACTACTGGGCAGCCACCAGCAAACTACAGTTTCACTTAGCAACAAATGCATATCATGTGCCACAGTGTGAAAAGTACTGGAATGGTTATGGCACTCAAGGAGGTGGCTGGGGTGACTAATTGTGACTCTTGTTATATGGCAGACATCAAATTACTATGCTATAAAAGGCATGTATGGTGACTGGCCTTGTCAGTCTTCTAGGATTTAGAATTGCCTAGGAGGCATTCCCCTGAGCATGTCTGGTAAGACTATTCCAAAAAGTATAAAATGAGGGAGAAGATTTGATTTCCAAGTAAGCTGCATAAATACAAAAATGTCCCAGGAAGCAGCAGCATGCATACCCTGCCTTTTCCTTCTCTGTATCTATCAAGCTACTGCCATGTTCTACCAATATCAATTGCAGACTTCTTGGCCTTTCAATAGGAACTCAGTACTAATGACTCTCCAAGGACTTTCCAGACTTTCAGAGACATTAGGACCACAGAGGGATCCAGGTTTGAGGGTGGAGCAGCTGCCATGTTCATTGTCTCTCCAACATGTTGATGGCCATTGTTGGGCTACCTGTGCTTCACTGTGAAACAAATCTAATAGTATGTGCCTTCTATCTGTTCTGTTTCTCTGGAGAACCCTGCCTAATGGTTCAGAATGTTTAGAGGCCAGATCATCTACAGTCAAATGATAACCAAGTCACTTGTGAAGAGACACTGGCTGACCTGCCACAGCTGTTCTCCTGAGCCCAAAGGATAGCCTTGGGACCTAACTCAGTGGATTCTTGTGAGAATTAGGTAAGCTAATATAAATGAAATCTTAGAAGAATGCCTGAAATCTAGTAATTGATGTATAACTCTTACTTTTATTGTTAAGAAAATAAGAGATTGTTTGGGGCAGAGAGTTGATGAATTGGGGTAAAGTGTTGATGAATTGGAGAAAATATTTATGATGATGATAATGATTTGCTTTGTTTTTGTATGTGTATTATTTATTGGGTTTTATATTGGTATAATTCTTTATAGAGTCATTTGGCGATATCCTGAGAACTTTTCAACATGTGTGTTTCTTTATCAGTTTTAGTCAAAGAATATAAATGATGGATAAATAAGCATAAGGAAGCTATGAGGAGTAAACTTTCCTAACTTCAAGAAAAATGTCTATCAAAAACCCAAGAAATAAAACATAAATAAAAAATATCAGAAACTCTCCTTAAGGCAATAAACATTATGTTTTAATATCTTGCAAATTTTCTATTCATGTTCCTTTTTAATTTGTTCTTTACTGTTGTCTTAGTGAAAAGATAAGAAAACAAAATAATATGCACATACATTAGAAAATACAAAACTCTTGACTTGGTGATGACTTGATTTTATTTTTGGGAACCCTAATTTAAGAAAACTTCGAAAAAATTGCCAAAATACTCAATTTGATAAAATGGCTTAATCCAAGATCAATCAACAGAACACTGATAACTTTTCTCTCCTCTAGCAATAAACATCCAGTAGTGGAAATATGGATAATATTTATAAAGGTATACAAATTTAACAAAGTATTTCAATAGAAATGCAGCAAAACAGTCATAATACTATTACAAATAAATATATGCAATCTCTACAACCTGGCCAACAGCCATCGACCAGTCCTGCTCAAACAGAAAGAAACTATTCCAATTGATATGTCTGACAAAGGCAAAGAACAGAAATGTGCTTGGGATATCTGGAAAATAAGTCAGAATATAGGTAAGCTGATACCTGCATTCAATCCTTCAGCAAGGCTCCAGGATGTACCTCAGTAACAATCTACATCTGACCTGTGTTCTCATAGAACTGATAATGCCTTGACAGTAGCAATAGGATTATACATAAAAACCTAATTCATCTCTACCTGTACCATCACATGACATGCAGATGGGCCTGGAAAAAAAGGCTTGATTTGGTCAAGTTTACATAGCAGTCAATAAGCCAAGGTGCAACTGGAATTCAATTCTCCTGACAAACTCAATATACTTTTCTGCCTTTCACACTATACTCAGAAAGTTTTAACTTATTTTACAAAGATGCATGTGTGTGTGTGAGTGCGTAAGTGTGTGTGTGTGTATGTTTGTGTTGTGTATGAGTCACATGTGTGTGTTAAAGATTTATTTTAAGAGTATAAGTGTTTTGCCTGCATAAAAGCATGGTGCCCTCAGAAGTCATGTGCATGACTAGTGTCCTCAGAAAAGGGTGTTACATCCCCTCCAGCTGGAGTTACAGATGGTTCTATGTCACATGTGAAAGGAAGAAAGCGAACCCAGGTCCTCTGCAGGAGCAACAGCTGCTCTTAATCTCTGAAGTATTTTTCCAGCCCATTTTGAGAAGTTTCATAGCACAATTTTACATGTACCTAGAGGGAAAAAATGAAAAATATCCTCAGCATTGTCATGGTGCTCTTATGTTATTACTTTACAATAATCATGGTATATATAAATAAGAGATTATCAGGCTACTGATAGCCTGTAAATAGCGGAGCATGGTGGTACACTTCTTTAATCCCAGCACTCCAAAAGGCAGAGGCAGACAGATCTATTTGACCAGCCTGTTCTACATAGTGAGTTTTAAAACAGCCAAGGAGAAAGGCTGTCTCAAAAAGAAAGAAAGAAAGAGAGAGAGAGAGAGAGAAAGAGAGAAAGAAAAAACAAAATAAAACAAGAACATGTAAATGTAGGCATGTATCTATACATAGACAATAATAATTGCCATTGAATATACAGAGGCAGTTAAAAAATTTTGTATTTATCAACATCCTATATGTTAAATTACATATGAACAATAGATACATAAAGTTATATATTTAGATATATATGCTCATTTATGCAAATTATATATGTATAAATATTGTTACATGGTGCATGTATAATTATATATGAGCGTATACATGTGTGTATTTATACCTACTCACATACACATATGGAAAGACAGGGTTTTGAATGAAGGTTTTACACACTGTTAGGAAGTATTTGGTGTGAAGATAGATGGGCTGAGTACAGCTCACTATAGTGCTTGTTGAATATGTGAGGCCTGGGATGCTTAAGTCCATAGTATCAAGACAAAAATATTTTCTATATTTCTTAATTGTTAATATTTAAAGATCAATCATTTTTATTAAAGAAAGCAGTGGAATTTAAAAGATAAACTTCCCAAGTGACAAAAGACAGTCACCCCCCCCCTCTGTGGGCCAGCAGTGACAGCAGTGGAAGCCTCGATACATAGAACAGATATGTGATGGAGAGGTGAGAAAGACAGAAAGAAAATGAAGCATGTGTGCACTACAGAGAGCGAGGGAACTGGAGACATGATGGTGGAGATAGAGAGAGAGGACTGAGATCTACTTGCTGCTATTGCCTGGTAGGGTCAGCTACACAGTGTACAACAGCATGGAGTTTAAGCAGATAGATGTAGATTCAGTCCTCGAACATGCTCATGGCTCTGGGAAACAATGGAGGCCTGAAATGAGGAAACTTTCATTTTCTAAAATAAACTTCCTTGAAGGACCACTGTGGCCCACTGTACCACTGAAGGCCATAATGGTGTCGGTGATCCAGGCCACAGTAAACGCCAAGACCCACGTAGACATGCAGTCTGTGCCACTGCTTGATGCCTTGGTGACATCCTTAGGGTTGCTGCCTCAGGAGCCATGCTGATGTGAGTGATATGAATAACCTTCTGAGGCCATGTTGAGGTTTGTGGTCCATGCAGCCACTGAGGGCCATGAGTGTCAGTGATCCTGATACAGCCAAGGGCTGTGGTGATGTCTATAGCTCACATTACCACCAAAGCCCTACGTGGCTGCCCATGGGCCAGAACCATTGTTAACGTGTACAGGAGAGTTGGCCCTGCCCCTCCCTCATGGAAGAGCCTGACTCTACACCTCACCAGCCCACCCACTGTGGTACAGGCCATAGTGTGAGAGAGGAAGAGCCTTTCTCGCCATCAAAAGACTCTCCTCAGTTGATGACTTCTGGCACACAGTCAGGCAGAGAAAGACTCATTCTCTCTCAGGGGGCTGACCACTAGGAATCTGTCCATGTTCTAGTAAATATATGGACAACATAAAGTGGACTTCTTCCCTTGGGAGAGAGGTTACAAGGGAGAGGTAGGACACAGACATGGAAAGACTGGGAGGGGGGCAGAACTGGGATGCATGATTCCCAAATCAGTATAAATAAATAAATAAATTTCCTGAATAACATCAAATCCTAAAAGAACAAGTTGGAACAAATTTATATCAGAACATGACTACAGAAATCACAGTATAGCTTCATTGTTAAATGTACGTGTGTGTTGGATGGTGGTGGTACCTGGAGAGGAAGTTCAGCAGTTAAGAATGCTTACAGAGCAGAGGAACCGGGTTCAGTTCCTGTCACCATGCAGGCCAGGCATCCTCAAGCACAAGCATCCTTAGGCATGTGATGCACATAAACACGGGGCACACACATATCCATTAATATAAAATTAATGTATAACTTATAAATTAATATATAAAAAATTTTTGTGAGGATTCAGGGGCAGCAGCAAGATTCAGTAATAGAAGTGTTTGCTGAGCTGACAAGCTGAGTTCAGTTTCTAGAACCCACTGTGGAAGGAGAGACTCTACTCCATGACCTCCAGATGCATGTCATGGCATGTGAGTGTCCATATTCTCCCCCTCCTTCTGTCTTTTCTCTCGCTCAAATAATTTTTTTAATGGGGGAAGTGTATATTTAGTACTAAGTAATGGACTTTTCTAAGTTTTTAGAGTAATTTGGATATAATACAAACATCTACAAGCAACTTAAAATTGATCTTTACACAAGGTGATAGATAGCCTACGTTGACATTGTCAGTGTCTAGCCCCACACATCTAGACTTCCAATCTCTATTGTCTCAGGTGCTGCCAAAAGGAAGCAAAGGAAGAAGCCAGTAAGGGTTCCCTTCAAAATATCACTGTCTGTAGGGGGGGGGGGTTCCTGGCCACTTTTGACCCTTTCCTTAGTCTCTTCCTTTTCTATTAGCCTAGAATATGGACTTGATAATCTTGTAGTCATAGGTGAAAAGTCATGTACAGAGAACTCTTTGGTGGCACCCTCATCAGTGTCTCTGGTCTCAGACTGACAATGTATCTCATTATACGATGAATATGAAGGCTGTATACAGAAGCATCTTCCAGCTCCATGTGCCACACAGAACCCTCAAGAATAAGTGCAACAGCAGTTCTCTATAAATGGATTTGACTGAGTCATAGCTTTGATGTTCTGTCATAAGCAGGCAGTAAAATAAATTTTTGCCAAGTCAATTGTAGAAGAAATCAAAGGTAAGGATAAGGGCAAGGAGAATTGGGACCTTTCTCAAAAGAATGATGCTTATAAGCCATCAGCTCTTTAGCAACTCCTAGCCCAGGGATGCATACTCATAGTTGCTATGTAAACCATAATTGTTTATTTTTCATGAACCCTTTGTTGACAATGTACTGACCCTATTTCTGTTTGATCTGCAGTCTAGTATACCGACATTTCCCAGAGTTATCTGACATCAGATGACTGCTCTGAAATATAAGTTGCATCAAGCTAAGAACAATATAACCATAAATACATTTTTCTAAGCCTTTGTTTTTATTTTTTCAATGACTGTCTCTCACACAGATATTCATCCACTCAGGACCAGCCTTTCTGTTCTAATTCCATGAACAAACCTTGAAGTAAAAACAAAAAACAAACAAACAAAGCATCTTTCAGAGCACTTTAATCTTCCAGAGTAGAAAGAAAAAAAAGTTTATCAATGCCACATAATTTCACTATGACTGACCACTAGAGACCCACACATACACAAAAAGAATTCATCCTAGAGTAAAGCTTCATAAAAAAGTTGCATAATCCAATCTAGTCGTCATTAATCCTTTGTCTTCTTTTTCTTCCCTGCATTTATTAATCCTTAAAAGGTTTTCAGGAAACTGTTTTATTCCAGTGTTCTTCACATACCATCTGTTCCAGCACATTTCTTATATTCTTACTAGGTTTCACAGATGCCACTTTTTAACTCAGCAAATCTCCTTGGGAGCATCATCTGGCCCGCATCACCCTACTCCAGAGAGCCCCCGTCACCACGGCAATGCCTGCATCAGAGCAGATGTTCCTTATTCTCTTCCATATTTCCCTACCTCAGTAGAATTTTGAATGCAAATTTTGGGATAGGAAAAAAAACCCTTACAGGCAACCATTTTCTGCAACTCCTTTCTGTTCTTCTGAAGTCTAGGTCAGAGACTACCTTTATGATCAGAGGAGAGCTCACCTACAGAGGTCAGGGGTGAAGTGGAAAACCGGGAGGAGTTAGATGCAAACCAGTGTCCAATTATAAAAAGCCAATATGTGGCCACCCTTTTTTTTTTTTCCTCCGCAACTCCCCATCCCCTCCCTGGGCAGGTTGGGAGGGGGAGGAGACCTTGAGTGGGGATGTACAGGGATGGAAAAAAGAAAAAGGAATTCGGAGGGAAAGATGAACACAAAGAAAATATGGGTGTGGCAATCTTGTTTGTATGTCTACCCTTGATAAGCCATGCTTGTCATTCTTGTCCTCTGTATAGTTATTGTTAACTCTTCCACATTTTAAATTCCTTTTACTGTGTTTTTTTTTTAATAAATACAAAATAAAGGAAAAAAAAAGCCAATATGTTTCAAGGTCAACAGGGAGGGGCTGTTGTTCAATAGAAAATAAGCAAGGATCCAATTATGAAGAAGAAAGTCTATTTTCTAATGTAGATGATACTCATCCAATGACTACACGTATAACAGCAAATGGAGGTCAGAACTATCCCACAATATTAGAGCAGTGAGGGCAATTAACCCTAACCCTAACCAATCCCCATTATTTTAAAGCTAGGCTCTGATATTTAAGTTGCTCTAAATTGGTCCAGCATCCACACCATGCCCATGTTTCATGAAGGTACAAGTTCTAAGTGAAAAACCAACACTGGGATAGAATCAGGAAGAGAGCACATCCACAGACCTGGAGCTAGAGAGGGTTCTAGAAAGATTTAAGTGGTAACTGACTTGTCTGGGGGACCTGAAGGAAGTCATTAGATCTATGAAACATCTGAACTTCCTTGGCTGTAAAGTGAGTAGTGGGACTGGACGGTGTCCGTGTCACTCCCAGTTTAAAGGTAGCATGGTGTCCTGTATGCATAGGTATCCTCACTTAGGACATAGGTATTCAAAGGCTTGCATGCACTTCCTCAAGGGCAGAACAAATAACAAGACTTGCTTCTACTGGGGCAAAGTTGGTTCCTGAGTGCTTAGAGGGAGCAATAAAGGAAGATCAGAACCCAAAGCAAATGTTTTCTAGATAGCAAATCACCAGGTGCTGGCCATTCAGCCACCATAGTCTAGAGTGGCAGTTAGACTAGAAAAGTCTCAGATTCTGGGGCCAGCTATGAACTCAAGTCCACATGCACTCTACTGACTGAGTCATCCCTCTAGTTCATAAAATGAAATATTTATGTGGGAAAACCTCTCCAAAGGATTAGAAAAAAAAACGTTTGCAGTCCAGACTGCAGGTGAACTGTCTACTTTTGTGATACGTTAAACTCTCCTGCAAATCAGGCAGAAAACTAACAACAATTCAATGGTAAAAAGAATAAAATACACAGACAATTTTCAAGAAAAGAAATACAACATCTCTAAATCACACAAATAAATATTCACCTATGTCCATAAAAAATAAACGAGCAAAAACAAACTAGGTTTGCAATGGACTGCAGGCAGTGGCAAGATATATAACTAGTCAAAAACTCTCAGGAATGGAGCACTTGTCCAACATTGTACAGACTTGGGTTCAGTGCCACACCATCACAAAAACAAAAAGAAATCAAAAGAAAGCTAGCAGAAATGTTATCATTTGTACAGTTCCAAAAGTGATAATAAATTTCATCCATTGATGAAGGGTTGTAATCTGGGAAAACTTTGATAGAGAAAAATTTGATGCTATCAATCAAGTTATAGGTGTGTAGTTCTTGACTTAATAATTCCATCTCTAACAATTTATCCCTCATCTATCTTGAATATGTAGAAAATAATATATATATATATACACATATGAAGTTATTCACAGCTCTATTGATTTTGTTTCTAAGAGCAAAGCAAGAAAACAGTGTAACTGGCTGTTATCATGTCCTATGTTCTAGTTTCCTTTCTGTAGTTGTAAGAAAAGCAATGTGGGTGAGGAAAAAGTATACCCAGCTTACATTTCCAGGTCACAGTCCATCACTGAGAGAAGTCAAGGCAAGAACCTGAAAGCAGGTCAACTTGCTATGTCACACACAGCATTACCTCCAATCAAAGGTCTCCTTCATTACCAAGAAAGTACAGTAAGAACTACAGAGGATGCTGCTAGCTAGCTGGCTTCTAGGCTCAGGCTTAGCTAGCTTTTGTATACAGCCCAAGGAATAGTGCCACCCACAGTGGGCTGGGCCCTCCTACATCAATTAATAATCAAGACAAAACCCCAGAGACATGTCCATAGGACAGTCTGCTCTGAGAAATTCTCCAGTTGAGATGCCCATCTCAGATAACTCTAAGCTGTGTCAGGCTGATAATTAAAGCTAATTGGGCTACTCTGTGGATATTTTCAAAATGAAATAATTACATTAATGTATTGATACACCTCCAAGACATATGGCTACCTGAAAAAAACAGCGGTGTATCATGTTCTATGGTTTGTATCAATGGTGAGCTGATCATATGATAAAGATGGGCAGATCTTTTTTTATTGTATGTTCAAAATATTTCTGGAAGGATAGCCAGAAAATAGTAAAAGTTTTTTGTTCCTTGGAGGTAACTTGATAGTTCGAGGCTGTGGTAGGAGAATGGGCTGTTTCTACTATAAAGCACCTTTGTGTCTCCTGAGGTTTTAACATGAATATGTATTAACTAACCAAGACAAATTGAATTTCAGAGTCAATTCCCTGTTCAAAACAAGTCTCCTCCTGTTCTGTACCTTACCTGGTCCCTTGCTCTTTTGTCAACATCCTTGCATGTGTCCATAACCAAGGAGAAATGATAAGCTCCTCCAATGGCAGCTGCTGACCCTCCCATGCTTCCGCTTCAGCATCTGAAGTGTTCTGAAATATGTTCAAAAAAAAAAAAAAAAACCTGACATATTTGAACAAGGCCCTACAATCCCATTTCCAGGATTCTACCTCGAAACCTGTCCTTTTCTTTTAAAGCATTGGTTTTCAACCTGTGGGTCAGGACCCATGGTAGGGAAGGGGGTTAAATTATCCTTTCACAGAGGTCACTTAAGACCATCAGAAAACGCTGATATTTACATTATGTTTCATAACAGTAGCAAAATTACAGTTATGAAGTAGCAATGAAATAATTTTGTGTTTGGGGTCACCACAACATGAGGACCTGTATTAAAGAGTCTCAGTGTTGGGAAGGCTCAGAACCACTGTTTTAAAAGAATGAGAAAAAGAAAGTGAAATGATGATACAGACCTGATTCCCATGCAGTGTTGTTACAGAGAATCACATGAAGAAATTCAACCTTATAAGTGGAAGCAAAGAAGTTGTGTAAGGCCCTACAGGTTCTACAATCCCATATGGTCATACCAGTCATACTACTACCACATCAGTATATCTGGCCTGGCAAGTCAGTATAGTATGCATGGTTTTTTATTGGATGTGAGACTTACTTCATAGGACAGGATTTCATGCTTTACACTGTAATCTCAGTCAAAAGCCCTTGACTGGGAAAGGTCATTGGCCCTGGAGTAGAGCCTACTATTGTTATTTTAGCTAAGTGACCATGCTGTCAAATTGTCTTCCAAATATTTATGCTTATACCCATAGACCTGGGATGCTCTCAAGCTTGGCCAGAAAAGCTTTTTGCAGGAGATAGCAGTCAATGACAAGACACATGACTGTTCAAAGTATGGGGAAAACAGAGGGGGTGCTCAGCTCTAAGTGGGACGGCTATATTAATCCCACTACCACCAAGGCTCAGGACAGATCTTGGAAAAGAAGGTGGGAAGAACGTAAGACTGGGAGGATGAGAAGGAGTACTGTAGGATTCTGTCTTCTGGACCTTCCATAGCTGTCACAATCATAAACTCATAGTAGCTGTGGTTACTATACAAGATCTATGTAAGATCAAGCTAGACAAAACTCTAGCATCAGTGGACTAGACAATCTCCAGACCCCATGTTTGACTGAGTAGCTATTGGCAGTGGGGAGTCACAAGGGGAGGAGACTCATTCCTTTTGAAGAATGTATTCATAGATCAGTTTCCCATGAGCCATTGGATTGCCCCACCAATGCACATATAGGTAACCCTTACTGTACTTAGTGTGGATGGTGGTTTTAATGAGAAATATCACCCACAGGATCATGTACTTGAACATTTGGTCACCAGTTAGGGGCGCTGTTTGGGGAGATTTAGGAGGTACAGCCTTATTGGAAAAAGTGTGTGCTGGGGTGCTGGCTTTGAAAGTATGTAGCCCCCTCTTACTTACAGTTTGCTCCATTTCTCCTTCATGCCATGTATTGAAGAAGTAATCTCCCAGCTGTCTTTTCTGCCCTCCTACACTCCTGTCCCTCCTCCCATCATGTACTCTTCCTCTGGAACCATAAGCCCAAATAAATGTTTTCTTCTGTCAGTTGTCTTGATCATTGTAGCTCATCACTACAATAAGAAAATAACTAACACAGTAAATAATAATATAAAAAGATATGAAGTTGGAAGGGGTCATGTTGGGGAACAAAAAGAGGGGGTATATATAATCATATTTCACTGCATACTTCTATGCAATTCTCAAAAATAAAGGAAAGGATGCAATAGTGGCCCAAAGCTTGTGGAAATAACCAACCGATACCTGATTCAAGTTATGGCCCACTCTGTGAAATAGAACCCATACCCAACACTACTTGGGTTGCTAAGAACCTGGAATACATAGGCCAGGGACCTGAAGGAAAACTAAATACTACTGTTTTGCTAAAAAGAACATAGCAATAAAATGACTCCTAAGGGCAATCTGTTATAGATTGGTACCTTGCTCATCAGAAGCTTCCTCCTGCAGTAGATGGAAAAGAATACAGAGACCCACAGCCAGACAATATGCAGAGAGTGAGAGACCTTGGAACATTCAGCCCTAAAGTGGCTGTCTCTATCAGATGCCTCCCCTTGGGGCTCAAGGAACTCACAGAAGAGGAGGTGGAAAGACTGTAAGAGCCAGAGAGGATGGAGGACACCAAGGGATCAAGGTCTGCTAGACATAAGACCTGAGCTCATATGAACTAACAGACTGGCAGCATGCACAGAGCCTGCGCAGATCTGCACCAGATGGGGTCCTAGAGCAAAGGAGAAGTGGGACTGTGACCTCTTCCATCACCTAGAAGTTATTTCTGATTTATATGTACTTGCAAATGAAAAAAATTAGCTTTCTAAGGAGGACTCATTGGGGAAATAAACCACTCTCAAGAGTAAATTCCATGCCCAGTGTAGATGGCCAACATAAAACTATGGTAATGGCATCTCTACAGGTTCTTTGTGTCAGGTTAAGTCTGAACATTTTTTTCCTACCTTACAGGGCCTTTGATTATCTATTATGGCTTCTGACTTGGTGTTTTTATGGGATGCCTGTGTGTGCACATGTGTGTATGGAAGTGGGTCTTCTTCTTTGACACTTTTTTTTATTTGGTCATTTTGTTATATTCTGATTTGTTTTTATTCATTTATTATTATCATTCCTTAGATGTCTGTTTTCTAAGGAGAGACAGAAAGGGTGTGCATTTAGATGGAAGGGGGACTGAAGAGGGATGGGAGGAGGGTGGGAGGGGAGCCCTCAGGCTGTATTGTGTGGAAAAAATCTATTTTCAATAAAAGAAAAAAATCTAGAGGATCTAAACAAAGGCCCATAAACTGGCTAGTCACAAAGTCAGCTTTCTGCTGTCATTTCTGCTCACAGTCAATTTTCTGAGGACAGAGGCTTCAATCTCAAACCTTAAGGAAGAAGACAGGAGCATCCATATTCTCCAGCTAATTCCGTTGATTTTACCTCACTTGTCACACAGACCCTAAGCACTTCCCCAGGGCAAGGCTGACTGACATTTTTATTAGCAATAATCTCTGCCCTCTTCTGATTATCTGGAGATTTAAGACCACATAATCACCCTCCACGTCAGAGGGGTGGGGGAGAACTGGCTAAGAGGCTGCAAATCCCTCCTAACACTTGCTTCTTTCCTATCAGCAAGACTGGGGCACTCAAGTCTCTCCGCCACGACTGTTCCGATCTGGCAGGCTAGCCTGGGCTTTTTCAGGCCAGGAGGAAGAACAGCTTTGAAGGTAATGCCTGGGGCTCCAGGTACGCTCCTCTCTCTGCGACAGCACAGGGCACACTATCTGTCCTTCCACCGGCAGTGAACAGACCAGGGGACTTAGACAGACAGGAGATAGGCAAGCGGTCTGACTCCTGCAGCCATGCTGAAACAGAACAACGAGCGGAGACTGTCCTGGAGCTACAAGCCCTGGAATATTTCAGAGACCGATGAGGTATCCAACACCAGGAGCAACCAACACCGCAGGAGCGTCTGTTCCATAAGAACCCGCACTGGCTCTCAGGCCAGCATTTCAACACTGTGGACCGAGGGCAACTACAATTACTACATTGAGGAAGATGAGGATGGCGAGGAGGAGGCAGAGGACTGGAAGAATGATCTTGCTGAGGAGAACCAGCAGCCAGAGAGCCTTACAGATCCGCTGGATGGCCAAACTGACACTCCAGTTCAGCTGTCCACACTGAAAGTGAACGTAGGTGGCCACAGCTACCAGCTGGAATGCTGCGAGCTGGCCAATTACCCCAAAACTCGTCTGGGTCGCCTGGTCACCTCCACTAGCCGCAGAAGTCAGCTGGGCCTGTGCGATGATTATGAGGCACAGACGGAAGAGTATTTTTTTGACCGTGACCCCGCGGTCTTTCAGCTCATCTATAACTTCTACATATCAGGGATGCTGCTGGTGCGAGATGAGCTGTGTCCCCGCAGCTTCCTGGAAGAGTTGGGCTATTGGGGTGTGAGGCTCAAGTACACACCACGCTGTTGTCGCATCTGCTTCGAGGAGCGGAGGGATGAATTGAGTGAGCAGCTCAAGATCCAGAAGGAGCTGCGTGCTCAGGCACAGGCAGAGGAGGCCGAGGAGCTCTTCAGGGACATGCGTTTCTTCGGGGCACAGCGTCGGCGCCTCTGGAACCTCATGGAGAAGCCGTTTTCCTCGGTGGCTGCCAAGGCCATGGGGGTGGCCTCCAACCTCTTCGTGCTCATCTCTGTAGTGGCCCTGGCTCTCAACACGGTGGAGGAGATGCAGCACCAGGCCGAGGAGGGCACAGGTGGTGGGGACCCAAGGCCCATCCTGGAGCTCGTGGAGATGCTGTGCGTGGCTTTCTTCACTCTGGAGTTTCTGCTGCGCCTGGCCTCCACCCCCAACCTGAGGCACTTCGCAGGAAGCGCCCTCAATCTGGTGGACCTGGTAGCCATTCTGCCCTTCTACCTGCAACTGTTGCTTGAGTGCTTCACGAGCGAGGACCAGAGGAATGGCAAGGGTTCCCAGAGGGAACATGACCTGGAGACCGTGGGCCGTGTGGGCAAGGTGGGCCAGGTGCTGCGCATTATGCGCCTCATGCGCATCTTCCGAATCCTCAAGTTGGCACGCCACTCTACCGGGCTGCGTGCCTTTGGTTTCACACTACGCCAGTGCTACCAGCAGGTGGGCTGCCTGATGCTCTTCATCACCATGGGCATCTTCTCTTTCTCCGCAGCTGTCTACTCTGTAGAGCACGATGTGCCTGGCACCAACTTCACCAGCATCCTTCATGCCTGGTGGTGGGCCGCGGTGAGTAGCATGGCATTTGGGATTCTTCCTCTCCTTTCTCCCAGAACATACTCTGCCTTTCCCTTTACTTAGTCATCAGCCTTGGTGGGCTTGTCTCTTGATCTTTCCTAGTCTTGCCTTAGGATAGTGCACCTCTACACCACATAGTAGCCTTCAACAAAACCTGAATAGATGTTATAAAGTTGGAACAACATCAAGATTGTTGTTTACTAACTGAGTTTTACACGGTCCTAAGAATTTTCAAATCCAGATTTAATTTTAAAATCTTTGACAGGAGCTGACTAAGTGTTGCCTGAATCCTGTAATCCCTGCACTTGGGAGGTAGATTAAGAAAGAACTGGAATTCAAGGCCAGCCTTGGCCAGATAGCCAGCTTGGGTTAGTTGAGGCCCTCATCTCACAAGATTAAAACAAAAGAGAATGAACAACAACAAAAGCAAAACCTGAAAAAAGAAATGTTTGGCAGGCAGAATTTAAGGAAAAATGAAAACTGATTCATGCTTTGCCCATGCAGTATGCCTCCTCATTAACCAGACATCACTTACTGGACACTTAGTGTCCTAAATGATTTATAAGGCTGATTTATAAAGCCATCACAAGGAAATGGCTGTTGTCATCATTTCTTTTTAAAGGACAAGTAATAAGCAGCTTTAATTTTTGAAGGATATTATAGATATGTTGAGGACAAGGTTAAAATGTGGCTGATGAATGTGGACTCTCACTGAGAACTTACTGCCTCTTATTCTAGTTAAGTCTAAGTGTGGAAAGATGCTTCTAAAATTGACCCTTCGAACTGCACTACAGTTCTTCCAGGATAGAGTGTAATCGTCCCATTTTATAAACAGGGACACTGGGGACCAGAGACAATGGGTGTAGGCACACAGCTGGGGGTGGGCCAATCCAAAGATAAAGTATAATCCTGTCTGACTCTAACTTCCGTGCTCTTTTCTTGCCCTGCCACTGTGTCTTACAAACTTTTGGTCACTGTCACACCTTGCCTAATGTGACTGCTAATACACTTGCTATTTTTATCACTTGTCTTGAATACTTGACTCTTTATAGCAATTCATGCCATTTACTTAAAATGCCTATTTCTGGTATAATAGATAAATCCTTGGAAGATGCTAACCAACTCACCTCAGATCAGTGAGAAAACTTGCTGGGATGAGAACAAATTGAATAACTCCTTTGTTTTTCTTCTTTAAAGCAGATGGTAATGGCTTCAGGGACATTAAGCAAAAATTAAAAGAGCAGATATTTACAACATTAGCATTGACGATATCAGCACATAGTCTAGTAGGACTACTGACAAAGGGATACATCAGGATGGGAGACTGAGAAGGAGCTAGCCTTCAGTATGTCAGCAATTAACCATGATTCTGGGTCACTGGCTCTGAGGTTTGTCCCATCAGTCTCTTTCCTCAGCCCCACATTTCTGGAAGAGGAAGCTGGACTTGAACCCCGCTGCTGTTCATTGAGTATTCCCTTTCTTTCAAGCTGAAATGTCCTCAATAACAGGGTGCTATGAGGTGCTTCTGAACAAGCTTGTCAGAGGCTGCTGCTCTGATCATAATCCAAGTGATGAAAGGTCATCTCCATAGTAGATAAACCATGTGTACAGATGGAGTTCTTGGAGGATGATTTGTCCCCAACAAATGACATTTACTTTGGAGGTGACTAAAGTGGGAACACAAACAGCAAATCCACATGCTCACAATATGACACAAAGGGTTTTTTTTTTTTATATTTGCTTTTATTTTATGTACATTTATTTGCCTGTATGAGAGTGTTGGATTCCTTGGAACTGGAATTACAGACAGTTGTGAGCTGAGAATTGAACTTGGGTCCTCTGAAAGAGTAGCCAGAGCTCATGACCACTGAGCCATCTCTCTAGCCCCGTAATACAAAGTTTTAAAGTCAAATTTCCATTCATCCAAATATCTTAAAAGGCTATGGTGTATAGGCAAAAGTTCTATGGAACTTTCAACTAGTTTTAATCCACAATATTTGTGTTACATTAACTATACTAATATAAATACTTTTATTGGACCTATTAATACTGAATTTCTACCTTTAAAATATTTCTGATCTTAACACTCATTAATCATTTAATTTCCTGTACTCATTAATACAAAATGAAGATTTTTCTTTTCTGTTAGTTAATTCATTTTATGCAGAATCAGGATTTTTAAGAATATATTCTACATCAAAAGTTAAATCAGTATTCACTTTTTTATCTGTGAAATAGTTTACCTAGCATTGGTTTAACCAATGAGAGGGGTTTGGGATGTAGAGCTCTTATCTTTATCAAACATGGTTTGTGTGAACCAAATCTCACATATTCTGACCTCACCATTCAGTCAGCCTTACCTTGTGATGATATATTGTAGAAACTTCTGACATTACTCCATACCAATGACCTTTATCCAGTCTGTCCTGAGATTTATACAGGACAAATCATTATGAAGTACACAGTGACTGATAACTTGTGTTTTATCCCTGGGCAAACCTAAGAACCCAATAGGAACAATTTTCTAGATTGTTCTAGGACTGTGGTGTTCCTCAGAACTGATTCTATAAACCCAACTCTTTTTGGTACTTTGATTATCTTACATGTTATGTACTTAGGCATTTTATTATCAGATAGCAAGGAGAAAAGAACATCATGAAATGATAGATACAAAGCGTCTTGGTTCTTATATGCAGTTGTAAATTGGGAGGATGTAAAATAACCCACAATAATCCATCTACTTCCCTGAGGACCTGCAGTGTGCCAGGTCATACTCTACACAGTAAGCATTGAATGATGAGTTGTGGAAGATCTTTCCATTATGGTGCTCACATTTCAGTGCAGAAATAAATTTAATTATTTCTGATATGAATGGGAGAAAACATATTCAATAGCAGGATATAGAGCAGTTGAGATGGTAGGATTTCTTTTAGATGCTGAAGCAGAAATATCATATTGGAGATGAGGTGACCTTGAGATCAAGTTTGAACCATGAAAAGAAATTCACTTAAATCCCCATAACTAAACAGACATGAGAATGTAAGAAGTGGAATTTTGACCACAGGTAACATGTTATTCCATATGCTAATAAAAATTTAAATAAATAAAAAAGAAGTGAGATATCAAAAGTAACTGGCCCATGAGTACTTTATTGATCACATATACTTTTTCCTAAAGATTCTGAATACAATCTCAAAATACATATACATTTGTTTGTTTATAAATGATGTCAAGTTATAAGTTACTCACTGACACAGCCATGGCATATCACAACCCATGCTAACACTGGATGACGTGAAGTGTCAAGCATTCATTCATTTTGTGCATGAGTAGAAAAGTGAGCAACTTAATCTTGGTGTGGTAGGACATGCTTTAATCCTAGCACTTAGGAGACAAAACCAGGCAGATCTCTGCAGGTTGAAGCCACTCTGACCTACATAGCAAATTCCAAGCCTTCCAATTGCACAGTGGGATCTTGTTTCAATAAACAAACAAACAAACAAATAAATAAATAAATGAGAGCAACAGGTCTGGTCTGTTTCTTTTTAACAGTGACACTCATCCTCATATCCAACAGTCTAGCTGGATTAAAGATGATATAAAGATATGATAAGGAAACTGAGGTATGTGTCCTTCATATTTCTGCAGGCCTGTGGCTGCAGTGGGGCAATGGTCAGGAAAGGGAGTACAAACCTAACTATGCAAGCACTGTACCCTATCATTTCTGTTCATATTTGCTCAACTTGTTGAATTGTAGATAGCAGCTCAACCCAAAGCAAGTCATATGACCATACTCAAGCAAGGGTCAGGGCAGGTCAGCCCAGGAAAACAAAGCTCTGTCAGACCTAGAAAATACCTTGAAGGCACAGAGGTTCAGTAAATTAGGCCCAATGATACAATCATTCTACTGTAGTAATATATTACTGCTCAAATATTAGACCCGTACACTCACACATTGAAATGTCAAGATGATATAAAAAGAAACATGATTGATATTTTCTTTTTTTTTTTTTTTTTTTTTTTGGCACAGGATCTCACAGCATAACTCTGGCTGGGACTTACTAAATAGACCAAAATGACCTTGAACTCACAGAGATCACTGCCTCTGGCTCCCAAATGCTAGAATTAAAGGTGTGTGCTCCCACACCTGGCTATGCTTGATAGACAATTCTGCTACTCAGAAGCTGTATCCTTTGTACCTCACATGAGACACAGATTGTCCAGCCCAAATTTCCTATGCATTGTTTATTCCTTACCAAAACTTAGAGAATAACTTGTAACCTGAACTGCTCTTAATGTCTTCTCTCTCTCTAATGCCAAGGATCTTTCAACCTTCTGTAATTCAAGTCGGAGTTTTAGAAGGAATAAGTCACTTTTGTTACTATGGAGAATTTTCACTATTGTGCAGCCCCTATATGTGCAAGAACAAATCCCTCATGGAGTCTTACATCTTCAATTGCTCATATATGCAAGATAGACCCTTCTCTTCTGCCAAATTCTGGTTATTTGTGAGTACTAATATAATAAAAAACACATGTAACATACTTGCCTGTAGGAAACCTGTAATAAGTAGAAGCTATTACATTTATCTAGCTGATAGTCTTCATCATGTGGAAGCAATAATCTTAGATTCCCAATCGATCATAAGAGAAATTAAAACAGAACTGATCCCTTCTCTACCAAGGAAAAGAAAAATTATGAGCCATACAGAAGGGCAAGCTTCTGAATATGTAGATCAGCAGGCCATGTCTGGAGCAGCGCCAGCCATGTGGAGATTTTCAGAATTACCCGAGTGGTAAATACATCCTATGGGCCAAGAGCAATAGCTCTGTGATGAAGTTGTAGCCTCCAGAGTGGGTTTGTTTTCAAGCAAAAAGGCCAATTAGACTGTCAACAAATTTTTTTTGGACTCTTCCAGAAAAATTAAAGTTGTAGGAGTCAAGAGGAAACTATGGCATAAACCTATCACTTCTAAAACTCTCCCAAAAGGAAACTTGTCCTAGGCTAAGGCACTAGATATTTGTGCCCCAAAGAGCTGTCTCCTTTTATGTTTTCTTAAATGATAGCTTCATTTTCTTGAAAATAGTTGCTCTTTATACCATCACTGAAATTTATTTGAATTGGTTGTTTGGAAACAATGCATATGTGAAGTGAGTTAGGTTCCAATCAGGAAAATGTGTGCTATGAGGAAAAGATGCACAGTCATTAGGAGGATAAAAGAGAAGAAAAATAGCAAATGGAGAAACTAACTATTGGTCTTGGGACAGAAAGAACAGATAAAAGATGATAGTATTATCAGATTTGGGCCTATAGAGGAGGGTTATGTGGAACTAATGCACAGATGTATAAGGTGGCCCCATGAGCCTGATGCTGGGAGGGCTGAGGGTTCCAAACTCTCTGAGCCATATAATGATGGAAATCAGAGTCAACAACAGAGACCAGCCTACCTCCTTCCTACCTCCCAGGCTCCCAAGAGTGCCTCTTCACTGAAAAATAGACAGTAAAAGAAACTGAGAAATATAGGCTGTAGAATACCAGTTGCAGAATTAAAGAAACAGGCACCAGGCTTGGGACTGACTTGTAATATCTGCCACAGAAAGTGTTGAGGTTCTAGCTTGTTTAGAAACTGTTATAAATGAGGCAACAACTCAAAGACATGTGTCATGAGTCCCAAAATACCATTACAAAGATACTGGGTTTGTTTGTTTATCTTAAGTGTTCCAGTTTTTGGAGTGGTACCCTTTTATGTTCTTAAAGTATGTTCCTCCTCTTGTTCAAGATGACTGCAGTGGAAGGCAAGTATCAAAGGGATAGACAGGTGTTAAATAAGCTGAAGATACATAGAGCATCTTTACTGCCTGCCTTTGTGTGGGTAGGTTGTTAGACCCCTGCCTGGCATCTGTGGTTTTGCCCAATCTCCTTCTTTCTGTGCCACTTGCACTCATGTTAAAACTATAGCATACTATAACATCCAAATGAGGGTTATTGTTGAAAGTGTTGATCTCATTCTTACTTCAAGATTCTTTGAGAACTTGCCCTCAGAGTGATTGCATTCAGTATTTGAGGTAGGCAACTGTCAACAAGATTAACTATCAAGACGAATACAGCAACTCATATCCATCTGAATTGTTTATTTAGATTATAATCCTAAAGAGGATATTAGCAAAAACAGGACTATTTGTTGTAACAGTAGCATGGATGAGCAGCCTTTGAGGGACAAAACTAGGAGAAGCATGGTCAGCTCCAGATCAAACTGGTTAAGTAGCAAGTTTTGCTAGATTTTTGGAAGAATTTCAGACACTTTGGTCCCATTTCCAAACTCAGCCCTTGCTAATGGGAGAATTTACTCTGTAAGGTCATTTGGTCAGTCTGGGACATTCCTTGTTAATACCATCTATGGAGATACAATCTATCCTATGTAATTTACAAAACCTTTCCTAAACCAAGAAATCATAAATCCTACCCCAGAAGCAAGGGATAAGAGCAAAATTACAAACTAGGCATACTGATGCACACCTTTAATCCCAGAATTTGGGAGACAGAGGCAGAGGGATCTTTGTCAGTTCTAGGCCAGCCGGCTTCACATAAGTGAGTTTTAGAATAGCCAGAGCTACACAGTGAAACACTGTCTCAAAAATAAATAGATAGATAGATAGGTAAATAAACAAGACTTCATTTTGAATAAAATTATCCACAAAACAAACATCAAAACAACTCTACATTTTGAACATATTCTTAGGAACAAGATACACATAGCCTCCTCACAGGAGAGGTCTCTGAAACTAGAGATCCAAGATACTTAAGATTTTTTTCAGACCTGATTATGTATATTAGATATTATTGTATAAGGCACATACATCATTTTGTTTTAACTTTTCACTCAAATTTCATCCAAAAAATGGTGTAATTACATTATCATCTCAAAAATTCAAAAAAAAAAAAGAAAGAAAGAAGATGAGAAGGCCTTGATAATTTATGAGAAACAAAACTTAGAAAGTAAAGATTGGGATGAAGCTAAACCAGTCTGGGAATTAATGAAAAGCTTCCTAGCAGCTATTAGTGCTCATCACTTCTGGTCCTGCAGTCTCCCCAGCCCTTTCTCCCACTGATGGGCCCTTGTGTGTCTGGGCCCTCTCCTTTGGAGCTGTGCCATGTTCTAAAACCACCCTTTCCTGTCGTCACTTGTCTCAGTACCAAACTCTCTTCAGTGGCCGTCATTAAAATAATTACTATATGATCATCCTGGGGTGTAAGTGATGGTGTTAGTGGCAGATGAAAAGTATGGCTTGGCTTGCACACCTGGACAGAGGTCTGACTCTAGTATTTCCAGGGACAAGACATAAATGCAGACACACAGGCAGATGTGGAGACTAACTGAAGTGCAATTTGGTCTCTGCTGCTCCTTACGTTTTCATCCAGGGTGTGGGGGAAAAAAAATCCTCTACCGAAACCATAGGTATTGCCTCTCTGAGATCTCCCTCGCTCAGCATTTAGCCAAAGTCTGGAGGATCCTATTTCTATAGCTTGTGAGTCTATTAGTCACAAAAGAGGTCAAGTTCCCAGTAAAGAGTTGCTCCATAAGTGTTTGTTTCTCTTTGGTTGGGGCTAGCTTTAAGACAGAGTCCCCCAAGTCTCCATCAGACATGTGCTCCCACAACCCACATGTGTATAGGGACACCTTTGATTCCTATTATGATCATGTAAAGTAGGTACTATTATTATCTCCAGTGTCAAAAGTAGAAACTGAGGCAGAAAGAATTTAGCTGCTTTGCCTAAAATACACAACTGTAAAGAGGGTTCAGACCCAGGAAGTCAAATGTGGTCCTTATTTCTTTAACCCTGTCTATGTCATCCTGTCTCTGTTGGAGATGGAGCAGTGAGCCTTGGGGCTTGTCCTTCCTTGGGACACACCTTTCCCTTTCTATGGGCTGGATGGGCCTGTGGCTCTTATCAATGCCACCAGCTTTGCCCAGCTGGCTCATTTCTCCATCTCCTTCTAATCATTCAACCACATTTGAAAGTTCAAACTAACCCTTGCGTCATCAGCACAAAAGTGCTTACATTTCTGAGCCAAAGGCCATCTCAGTGTGGCAAGGGAGTGACTTTGTATAATTACTGCCATCTGTTGGAAGATTCAGACAGCCATCCCACAAATCCGAGGAGCAACAATCATCCCTGGTGTTGGCAACAGGATGTTTTTACTACTGTATGCAATAGCCCTGCTTCAGAGGCTCCTAGTGGCTTAGTCTGGGGACCAACAGAGGCATATGAGCCATAAAAAACAGTCCCCAGAAGCTCCCCCAAGGTTTTCTCTGGCTAAACTAAGTGATAACTAGTCCCATGGGAATTTGCATTTTAAACAGGAAGCTTAGTTAACCTAAATAAATCTCTAATTAGTGGGATTTAAAACAGTGTGACAAAAAATGATGAAATAAATTTTATGAAGAGTGAACATAGCTTTTGTTCTGTGAGGACTTTTGAAGGTCTCTTCACAAAGTGATGAGTGTGTTTCTCTAGATGAGTACAATAAAAATCAGCTCCATTAAAAAAGAAAACAAAAAACTACACAATAACTCTGAGCAATGGAACAATTATATCATTTTAAAGATGAGGAGAACTGAGTGGAGGGGTTCTTGCCCTGGGTGCCTTATACCCTGCCCACTGCATTATATGTAGATTTATATTTCATCCTTACTAGACCTCTGAGAGGTGGTCCTTGCATCTTAATCCCAAGATCTACAAGCTGGGAAGGTTCAACCTGGACTTGAACACTGTTCTGGTTGCTTCTATGCTCAAGCTTTTTCTGAGACATTTATGAGGAATCCATGGAAAGTGCCTGTCCTCACACATCCTGGAAGAGGAAAACAAAGACAGTTACTGAACACATTCTATGACAGGAATTCAACACATGTTATATAAAGCTTGTTCCTACAGCTCTGTAAAATGGATCATATTTCCCTGTGCTGCATAGAAAAACACTGGTGTGTCATAGTCAGGATTCAAACCCTTTTTCAGCCCTATATCTTGTATTATTTCCATGGCACAGTCCCTCAGGCAACTCTAAAAGCTGGCTCCATGGGAGCTCCTAATGGTTCCCCTGTGCCCGTACAGGGTGCCGGGGTTCCTTGCTGCAGGTTTCTCTACCTTCTTAGGGCTAGCTGTTTCATCCTGCTTTCTTTCTCTACAGGTAAGCATTTCTACCGTGGGCTATGGAGACATGTATCCAGAGACCCATCTGGGCAGACTTTTTGCCTTCCTCTGCATCGCTTTCGGGATTATTCTCAATGGGATGCCCATTTCCATTCTCTACAACAAGTTCTCAGATTACTACAGCAAGCTCAAAGCCTACGAGTACACAGCCATCCGTAGGGAGAGGGGGAAGGTGGACTTCATGAAAAGAGCTACAAAGAAGATGGCTGAATGTCTATCTAAAAGCAACACACATCCCAATACAAGGCCGGAGAATTAATGCTTTTTTAGGATGCAAGGCTGATAGAACCCAAGAACTTCAAAGCCTCATTACTTCTTTTAAAATTATGGTCCCCTCTGGCAGCAAAAGGGTATGTGGAGTCAGCCACACAAAGAGCATTCAGTTCAACGTTCTATCTCTAGGAATGCTCATTTGGGCCTAAGCTCAAAATGCCTCACATTGCTCTTTAGCTGGATTGTGTTTATATATGACGTCAGTACTAGAAATGGCTCCAAAGAAGCAATATCTTAGACGTCTCTTTTAGCTTCTCATGGCATCTAGCTCAATGTGTATTTTTAGACTTGAACTGACTGGAGATGAATTTTCCTAGTTCAAAGAAGGAGGAGTGGTGTTGTTTGATATTTTGTGTTGAACAAATAAAGCTTTCCTGGAGATCAGAGGGTGGAACTAGCCACTAGTTAACCATAGAGGCCAGGCACTGGTGGCATATACCTTTAATCCCAGCACTTTGGAGGAGGAAGGAGGAAGATCAGGAGTTCAAGACCACCCTGGGATACATGATATTGAACACGTCTAAAAGAAGAACAGATCTGGGTAGTGGTGACTCACAACTTTAATACCAGCACTTAGGAGGATCATGCCTTTGATCCCAGCACATGGGAAGTGTATGCCTTTAATCTCAGTACTAGGGAGGTGGAGAAAGGATCTCAGGCCCCTGTTTGGTCTGAAGATTCATCAAGGTAAGAAGTTTCTGGTGGCTGCTGCTCTGCTTCTCTGATCTTTCAGCTTTCACCTCTCATATCTGACTCTGGGGTTTTTATTATTACAGTCATCTTCAGAGGGCTCTTAATTTTCCTGAAAATGGAGTGTTACAGTAGAAGCTGTATAAGCTTTGGAGTCAGACCAACCTCTTCGTGAGGATCCCAAATCTACCAGCTCAAAGATTTGTTGGAACTTACTTCAACCCTCTGAGCCCCAGTCTCTTTAACTGTGAGATGTACAGTTACATCCATCTCTGAATCTGAGTATTGGGATTGGAGATAACATTTGCAAAGTGCTCAGTACATGACAGCCATTCAAAGTCTCTGAGTGGGCACTGCTTAGTTATGTTCTCTACGAGTGGTTTACAGCCAAAGGTGACTTTTGTTCCCTAGGAGACATTTGGAGATGTTTGATTGACATTATAGTAAAAGAGAGTAAGGCAGGCTCCTAGCACCTGGTAGATTAGAGACATGGGATGCTGCAGGACTCTCTACAGTGCACACCGCAGCCCCATGCGCTACAAAGTACTAGATGTCAGTGATGCCAATGGTGAAAAACCTCAGTCTAGAATTACTATGCGAACCCAAACTTTGTCCATGAAGGAATCTGTATGTGTGAATTTCTCCTTTCCTCAAAGGAGTCCACTGTTCTCACTCAGAACTCAGACTTTCCATTCTAGCTTCCAGGAAAGAAGTGGAGGAGCAAACCTACCTTTTCAACAAACGCTATGTGATGAGCACTAAAGGAAGGGCCTCTCTAGACCAAGGGTAACCAGTGCCGTTGGGACATTTCTTTCCTTGAGACCATTCTTTTTCATTCTTTTCTGGGTCCACAGGGCTACTATAACTTAAAGTCTTGAAATGGAAGACTCATTTGAACAGAGCACACAGAGATATGCCATTGTCCTCTTAGGGTATAATTGTCCCATCAAGACCATAAAGAAGAACAATCGTGCTATTGGCAATGATAAATGCTAGGGACTGTACAAACAGTATGTAACTTCATTTAACCCTCAACATACCCCTAAATCAGATGCTGTGGCTTTTCTCTTTAAGGAGAAATGGAGGCTTAGAGAGGTTAAATGATCCAGGCACCTTTACCTAACCACTAAAACAGTGGGACTGGGCTTTATGTCTATGTTCATCTGATGCACAGGACTCTGTTAGAAATCTAAATACATGGCTTTCATACATTATGAAGGGTGAATTGTTCGAAGGGTGAACGTGAGTACACTGTTCTAAGATTACTACATCTTAAAGTTCAAGATATCTGTTCCAGTCAGTTCTTACTGTCAATTTGACACAACATAGAGTCACCTGTGAGACTGCTCAAATCAGAATGGTCTATGACCATGGCTGTCTGTGACAAGCTATCCTGATGGATGGTTTCAGGGAATCTTGGCTCAGTAAGGAAGTGCTGTCACTTACAGATGACTATCCTAGCCCACTGTGTGACATCATCCCTAGCAGGTGGGTCTAGGCTATAGAGGGGAACTTGATGAATGTGAACCGGGGAACGAGCCAGAGATTGAGCCAGCAACCATCATCTCCCTATGGTTTCTGCTCCAAGCTCCTGCCCAGATTTCTCTCAGTGATGAATTTCAACCTGGAAATATAAGGTGAAATTTATCCTTTTCTTCCCACATTGCTTTTGGTTATGATGTTTCACTGCAGTGGCAAATTAGAAGAGTGTTTTGTGGTGCTGTAAGAATACTGTGGGCTGAGTAATATATAAAAAGTATGTTCAATATATAAAAAATATGTTTATTTACCTCAGCTCTGCAGGTCGTAAGTCCAAGATCAAGACACAGGCAAGTTGGGTTGTGGGTAAGATAGTGACTCCTTGGTGCATCTTTGGACTGTATCCTAACATGGCAAAAGGCAAGGTCACTGAACCCTGCTGCCAAGTATTTTATAGAGGCCTTGATTCCATCACTCTTGATGGACGTAAGCTCCTAATACTGCCACATTGACAACACAATGGGAGCTGTTACAGAGGAAGCTGTTCAAACCAAAACATGGGATGAATTTGAATTTTACTGAGCAACAATTTCTAATAAAAATACATCCCAAATATTGCATAGTATATACTTCTAACATTCAAATTTAACTGCATGTTGGGCATTTTCCCTTGCTGAATCTGACAGTGCTATACTGTTGCTTTTCAGAGGCAAAGTTTCTTCCTGTAGTCACCTCCAAGTCTTAAAAACCACAATCAAACAGCACACCCTTCCACTGGAGAATCATCTCTTTCCTCTTGCCAACTAAAAAGAGGAGGCTTTTGGATCAGTCTCCTTGCCAGAAGTAATCCTGTGGACTGTGTCTGCTCATATATCCACTCAGCACAATGGATAAAGCAGCTGACCTACTCCACCCGTAGCCTCCTGCCCTTCAACTCTAGGAGTGCGTGAGCTGATGAGGTGAAACTTCTAGACAATCAAGGGGCATAGGGACCAGGGGATACCTAATGTTCATAGCACCTCCCTCTGCTCTGGACATGAGAGACTGCCCCAGAATTGTAAGACAGATGAAACTCTCTGAAAGAAAGAAGTAGGGATACATAGGGAGGGGGGGTACTGATGACAAAAGCTGAGATTTTCCAGGTTCCTAGGATCTAGTCAATAGCAACAGACCTCCTTGGGGTCTCACTGGCCACATCTGTTCAGACAGCTGTGCACTACCTCCCCCAGGGAGTAAGAATGACACATGGAATGAAATTAACACACACAGAAAGAACATTTTGTGAGCGTCATTGTGCACCAGTTACAGGAACATTATTTTATTTAATACTCTGGTTGCTTTATAGAGGTTTCATTGCTCAGTCACAAAAGCACAGTCACAATGAGTTTGCTCTTGATTTTAAAGCTGATTCTGCACTATATTACACAAAGCTGAACCATATGAAGTTGACATTTTCATCAAACGTGACTGAATATTGGCAATTTCATCTGGCATGACCTAATAGTTATGTGGTTACAATTTTCCTCAACTTGTTCTCATATTGTTAACATGAAAATAATAGTGCTGTTTCCCTTAGGATTTTGATGGCTGTTAAATAAAATTGTGCACATTTCAAATGTTAGCATCCTAGCACACGTTATATATTAGATAACGGTACACCCTCCTCTCCCTTCCTCATTAACAACATTGTTTCTATTTGTTGCTGTACAGGAAGTAAACTCAGCCCATGTCCTCTGTCAACAAGGGGAAGAGCTGTGCTCTGTAGAGCTCAGTGATTGACCTAACTCAGACAAAAAAGAATGAACAAGGAACAGATACACAGACACACGTAAAGAAACGTGGGATGAGGTAGGCCAAGCAGTCTGATGGAGGCACAGTAACCCAGAAATTGAGCACATTTCTCTTACGCATCTGAATTAAGGTGGCAGGTTTACTGTATACAGCTAGACAAGAAGGCAATGGCACAGTTATACAAGAGAGTGGACAGCTTAGCTAGTCTCAGTGGAAGGCTTACGGAAGAGCAATCTCAAGCTATTTACATCCAGGAGAAAGCTGCAGTTGAAACATTTTGTACATGTTGTCAACCTTCGCACCAGGGAAAGGCTTTACCATTCTGGTGGTTCTGAGGTATTAGGGTCCATGACAGGGCCATGAAAATGCCCATGTCAAATAACATATATTCACTTAAGACTCCTCTACTCCCCAGAGAGATGGCTAGCGAACAGTGGTTCTCAACCTTCCTAATGCTGCAACCCTGTAATACAGTTCCTCATGCTGTGGTGACCCCCAACCATAAAATTATTTTCATTGCTAATTCATAATTGTAACTTAGCAACTGTTAGGAATTATAATGTGAGTATCTGAAATGCAAGATATCTGATGGGTCATGACCTACAAGTTGAAAATAGCTACTATAGAAGAATGCAGCTTTTCAGCATCCTGGGCTGTGCACAAGGTCCCAGGTCAGTGTATTCCAAAGAAGTTTCTGTAGAGATGAAAACATAGAGCCATGCCTCATTCAGAGACCACTAGCTAGTTCACAGCTTGTGTCCCTGCCCTATCTCAAGAGAAAAAAAATAACATGTTTGCAAGACACATCTCCTAAAATTAAAGGAAACTTAGTTTATCACTGAGAAAAACAAACAACATCAAAACTATGCTATTCCCAAGACTTTAGATCAAGAATAATAGATTAAAATACTATTGGCCTCTAAGTACTGGTGACATGTGCAATCCAGAGCAGGATGGATGTGGTACCTATAGTCCAGGGTTCCTCTCTCCTCCTGCTCTCTGGTGACATCTCTGATATTATCTACTCTTCCCTGTCTAGCTGGGTGGCCACAGAAGTCTATGCCAGGTCTGTATTCCAACTCCTCTGCTAGAATAGCAGAGAGGAGAGGAGGAAATCTGAGTTGCCATAACCACGGTTCAGCATACCAGCCCCCACGCTTGACAGCACTCACAGGTCCCCTGCAAACCTTCTTCCTCTCGCTGTCATCCACCCAGGAGAGGAAGTGTTCCCTGGCTGTTACTTATCCGTAGTGTCTCATCACTCTTTCTTGATCCCTTCATCCTGACCTGACCTCTGTAAAGAGCATGTTTATTAAAACTGCTTCAAATGTCTTTTTTAATATGTCATCATTTCCTGCTGAAATCCTGATTGATGTACCTATTGCATTTTTAGAAAAATAAAGTTTGTATTCCCCAAATGGTCAGCAACACAATAACAATGATTGGTTGGGGGGGAAGGTGTTTGTTTGTTTGTTTGTTTGTTTGTTGACAGACATACCTCCCCAGGTTATCACTGTAAGCAACAAAACCCTGTCCTCAATTTTAGAGATCAAGAGGCACATCCAGCTCCCAGATGATTGATAGAACAGGGGTGATGGACATCTCAAAGTGCTAAATGATTTAACTCTCCTACTAAAGGCTGCCAGCTCTGCCCTCTGCAGAACACTTTTTTCAATTATTCAATCTGTTGGGTTCACTTAGTCAAGCTCATTTCACACATACAAATGAATATAAAAGTTTCATGAATATATGATATGCATATGACCAGCTGGAATATTGCAGCTAGGAACAGAAGCTCTAGGCCCCTCAGAGGGCATCAGGAATATTCTTGGCCAGGCTTATACCTGTGTTTGCCTTGTTTTGCAAGTGGTACCACTGCAGACAAATGCCAGCATAGGTATTTGTTTCGCATGATGCTCTTTCCCTATATCCAGATCAAACATTGCTAGCCAGCCGTATTACTCTCTCAGAAAGCTTTCACGAGCTGTCTAGCAACTAATACTGACCTGTCTCTGGATATACTTGCTCTCTGACATGGTCTCAGACTTTAAAAGTGAGGAAAATTGACTAGAAATAAGTCTGAGGTCTCCTAGTGCCCTTCTCCTTTTTAGAAGAATTTTATTAATTCAGAAAAACTATATGTATTATACTCATGAAATCTTTTATTCTTGTAAGTTTTAGAAAATGGTCATCAGTTTCCATCATAATATAGAGATATGGTCTTCCTTCCTGGAGGTTAATTGATATGTGAATGAAAGTACTTGGCACAATATCCATCCTATCCAAGCTGGATATGGTGGCACATGTAAACCCAGCACTCAAGAATCAGGAGTTTTAAGTTAGTCTGAGATACCTAAAAAGTCTCTCTCTCTCTCTCTCTCTCTCTCTCTCTCTCTCTCTCTCTCTCTCTCTCTCTGTGTGTGTGTGTGTGTGTGTGTGTGTGTGTATGTTGGCTAATTCATCATAGTTCTTGTTGTTTGTCTTTTACAAGCAAGATCTCAATGACACTCTCTACCCAGAAAGTGACCTTCTGTGGCTACCATTGTCCACAGTCACTAGGCCATTCACAGATATTTCAACTGTCTAGAACATGTGTATGAAGAATGACATGTCACATTCATGTGATATGTACCCAAGTGGCCTTCTCATGGAAGAATGTAAGTGCTGCATCCCTGTTCCATTCCTCCATTTCTAATGGAGGGTTTCGTTCACTTTCATTTCATGGCAGGGTCTCCTATAACCTCTGCTGACTTCAAACTCTCTATGGAACTAAAGATGATCTTAAAATCCTGATGGCCCTGCCTCCACTTTCTAAAGGCTATGATTACAGGTGTGTGCCACCACGTCCAATTTTATGTGGTACTAGAGATCTGTTCTGTGTAATTAGAAAAATGATTTGTAATAGTCATGCTTCTGGGTTTGAGTGAGTATTAAGATTATGACAATCAGAATTGAAAGAATAAATAACAAGAGATAGACAGATGATAGATAGAAAGATAGATAGAGTGAATGAGTGAGTAATTCTTAGTCATTGTCCTATTGCTATGAAAACACATTATAACCGTGGCAACGTATAAAAGAAAGCATTTGTTGGGGGCTTGCTTACAGTTCCAGAGGTTTAGTCCATTGTCCTCATGGAAGAAGCATAGCAATGTATAGGCAGACATGGTAGCTAAAATTTCTACATCCAGATCGGCAGGTAGCCCAAAGAGAGAGCCTCTAGGCCTGGCTTGAGTATTTGAAGCCCCAATGTCCACTCGCAATGACACACCTCTACCAAGGCCACCCCTCCTAATCCCTGACAAGTAGCGCCACCTCTAAATGACCAAGCATTCAAATGCATGAGCTTATGGAAGCCATTTCTATTCAAACCACCACAGTTAGATGAAAGCAATATATAGCAAAGCATCAACAAATCAAGAGTTTACAACTTTCAACAGAAATGACTGATTGAGGGGGAAAAAATCAAAGGGTATTGTAGTATGAAGTCTCTGGCCCAGACTAACCCCTAGATCTGGACCAGCAATCCCAAAGTTCCAAAGAAGAACACAGAAGTTTGTATTAATTTTACGCTGATTGACCTATGGCTCAGACATATTGCTAGCTAGCTCTTTCATCTTACCTCAATCTATTTCTATTAGTCTGTTTAGCTATGTGGCTTGGTACCTTTTCTCTTTGCAGCATGATTGTACTCTGCATCTGCTGGCTTCTCCGCTGGTGTCTCTCTAGCACCTCTGTTCTGCTCTTTCTGTTCCCAGAGTTTTTCCAGTCTGGTAGTCCCACCTACACTTCCTGTCTGCTTTCAGCCAATAGGTATTTTTATTAAACCAGTAGGCAGAACAATTATTTACAATGTAACAAAAAAAATCCCACCACAGGTTACATGCTGTTAGATAATACTCTTGTACACTCTAAGATTTGTCACTCCATCTTGAAATTTGCAGGCAAATGGACAGAACTAAAAAAATATCATCATGAGTGAGGGAACCCAGACTCAGAAAGACAAACATGGTATGCACTCACTTTTAAGTAGATATTAGACATAAAGCAAAGGGTAACCATGCTACAATCAGTAACCCCAGAGAAACTAGATAACAGAGAGGACTCTGAGAAAGACATTCATGGATCCCCCTGGAAAGGGAAAATTAATAAGATTACCTGAGTAAATTGTGAGGATGAAGGGGGATGGGGAGATGGAACGAGAACATAAAGGGTGGTAGAGGTGGCAATGGATAGAAAGGGAGTTCAATAAAATAGACATCTTGACAGAAGAAGCCATTTGAGGGATAGGGAGAAATTGGGTGCTAAGGAAACTCCCAAGAATCCGCAAGGATGACCTCAGCTAAGATTCCAAGCAATAATGGAGAGGGTGCCTGAACTGGCTTTCCCTGCAATCAAATTGATGACCACTCTAGTTGTTATCATAGAATCTTCATCCAGCAACTGATGGAAGCAGATGCAGAGGTCCACAGCTAAGACCTGGGCCAAGCTCCCAATGCAGTCAAAAAGAGAGAGGAAGAATTAAGTGAACAAAGGAGTCAAGATCATGATGAGAAAACCCACAGAGACAGCCGACCAGAGCTGGAAAGAGCTCAGTGACTCTGGACTGACAGCTGGGGAAGCTGCAAAGGACCGAACTAGATCCTTTTAATGTAAATGACACTTGTATGGCTTGGGCAGTTTATGGGGCCTCTGGCAGTGGGATCAGAATTTAGCCATAGTATATGAACTGGCCTTTTGGAGCTCATTCTGTACAGAGGAACGTATTGCTCAGCCTTGATTCAGGGGAAGGAGCCTGGTCCTATCTCAACTGCATATACCAGACTGTGTTGATTCCCCACAGGAGGCCTTGTCCTTGAAGAGTGAATGAGGGATGGGATGGGGGGGGATCCTGGGGTATGAGTGTGAGGAGGGGATGGAACGGGAACTGTGGGTGGTATGAAAAAAAAAACACCTTTTAAATTAAAAAAAACCCCATAGGAAATAGCCAATAAATGTTTTGTACTAAATGAAAAAAATATGTTACTCATATTGGTTTAAAAAAGTGCTGGTTGGTCAGTAGCAAGGCAGAAAATATAGGATGATCAGACTGGAAGAATTCTGAGAAGAGGAAAAGCAGAGAAGCAGTCAAATGCAGAGGAAGCAGGATGAGAATGCTGCATTGAGAAAAGGTACCAAGCCATGTGGCTAAACATATATAAGAACTATGAGTTAATTTAAGTGTAAGAGCTTGTTAGTTAAGATACTGGTTGAGCATTTATAAGTAATATTAAGCCTTTGAGTCAACTATGTGGGGAGCCACTGCCAGGTATTTGAGAGTTTCTGGTGGAACAGAGACTTCTGACTACAGCTACATCAAATAGAAGGTTCACAAACATCCACCAGAAATCACCTGGGGAAGCTGAGGCAGTCATCCGGGATCTTGAATGAGCTTTCCATCCACTATTACCACTGGAGTAAATAATGGTAACCTGTGTAAGAAATAGTTTACCTTCAATGACACAATATTTTTAATATCCTTATCTGCTTTCTGGTTTGCCCTCTTCCTTACTCAGTCAGAGACCCAGCCTGCCCAGCACAGGGATTTTCAAGGCAGCAAAGACCTTCTGTGTTTCGAGAGTCAAAATTCAACAATTTTAGCACATGACAATTTACCATTATAATCTACATTAAATGATCAAACTCAGGGCTTTCCAGAATACCAAGCAAGCACTCTACTGACTGAGCCACATTTCCAGCCCCTTATGCAGGTTATATGAGTGTGAAAGCAGAAGCTATGATGGACCAGCCATTAGCAGAGGGCACTGAGGAATAAGGATGAGTAGAACCCCAGACTGACCTGTGCTAGAAAGTGTAACACAGTGTAAATGAAAAAGCTATGTGTCTTGGAAAGGCCCTAAGACTTGGAAGTCATTTCGTTCTGCAGTGATAGCCTAAACAATCCTGAAAGGCCCTCCATTCTGCATATAGATATTGCCTTCATACATTCAGGGTGGATGAACTTCTCTGTGTCACCACAGAGAATTGACCTGGTATATTTTGGTGTTCTTTATGTTGATGTTTCCCAATTCTTAGTCTCTTACATAGTGCTAGATGTTGCTACTGCTGCTGCTGCTGCTTCAAAGGTTGCTGTGAAATAGTGTCTTTTAGATACAACTGAGAATCAAAACAATATGTTTGCCTGAACAAGACCTGCATAATGACCACATTGATCAACATGCCAATAGGGTTGGGAGAATTTTCACAAGGCTCTACCCCTAGATGAAGAACTGCTGCCAAGGAAGGGACAATCTATATTGTCTAGGTATGAGCCTCCTGCTAGTTTATCCAGTCCTAGAGTTTGGTTCTGAATACATCCATTTATGAGCAAACCTATATGGCAAGGTGTTCAGTACCCGTCATATAACAAGCATGTTTCTAGGTTGCCCACTAGTGAGTACGCTTAACAACACATACAGCTCACAGTAAGCATGCAGGTTCATGGTCAGCATCATTCTCTTGCATCATTGCCACTGCTATGATGCAGTTCTTAGAATAGCTGAGTAAGGAAGATACTGTTATCTCTACTTGACAGAAATGGAAGCTGAGGCACAAAGAAGTCACATGATTAACATCAGGTTTCAGAGTCAAAAATATGCACCAAGGCTGAACCATGACCTAAACTCAAGTCATGTCATTTCACACTGCCTCTAGAGCGGCCCAACAAATACCACCAAAATCTGAAAATTCAGCGTGAAACATCAAAACTGGTCCCCTGGTTCTACCACCTACAGCTGTGTGGGATCAGCTTTTGAGAACAGAGAGAAAACTGGCTTCCCATGCCTCTTGAAAATTAAACTTGACAGTCAAGAAGAGAGTTGTTTTGAACCAGCTTAATGATTCAGTACTGAGGAGTCTCTCCTTCCTCCATTTTTTCAAGGTCCCTGAGCTTACCTGTCAATTATTTCATAAGTAGCATGGGGCAAGGGGCTAGTGCCAAGTTTCCCGGCCTGATTCATCCCCTAGAGATACAGAGTCCAAACAGAGAGAAGCAGAGAACTCAGACACGGTGGACCCATCACCTGACCTCCACACATCTCAGTTTCCTGCAGGCCATTTATTTCATTAAAGTACAGATGCTCAAGGGAAAGCCGGGAAAGGGGACATTCCGTTTTTCCAGTGCCTTGGAAATTAAAATTCTTTCCAAAAACATAATTTGCTTTGTTCTTTGAGAAAGCTAAGGAGGGGGAAAACGGGGTCAGAGGAGTGCAAAGACTCAAATGAGAGGCAGAGAGGACAAGAGGGGGTGTCAAATAAGTAAAGATGCGGAGAAGAGGGAAAGAGTGAGACACTGGAATGGGAAGCAGGAGAAGCAGCAGAGCAGCACTGAAATGGACCCCGAGTCCTCATCTCACCAGCACCCCAAGCAAATTTCATCTGCTCTTAAAGGTTCAATTGGTCCATATTGCAAATCACCAAATTTTTGTGAATACACTATCAAAGGTATTTATGTAATTTTTTCTTCAACCCCAATAATCCCCAGAAAAGCCTCGAACTCAATATATACAAATGCAATTTATATCTGTGGTACATCTTGAGATGACACAAAGTACTGAAAAGCCCAGCTGACCTGTGTTCTGATTACAGTCTTAGTACTTGGTTGTCTGTGATGATATATTTCATACTTAATAAAAACCAGTCTGGAATATCAGAGAGAGGAAACAGACCACAGTTAAATCTTTCCCAGCCAACTTCTCAGGGTAAAAGCTATCTTCCTGCTTCCTCAGCCTGGCTCCTCCTCACGTCTACAAAATAAATCTCTGTCTTCCTAGCCTGCCTTAAATTCTTCTTCGTCCCAATTGTTTCACTTCCAGGTTCAACTCTGCATCATATTCCTAGAGTTGGGATTAAAGGTGTGAGTTTGGTAGTTAGGTTTTGAACTCACAGAAACACAGGAAGATCTCTGTCTCTGAAATTATGGGATTAAAGGCCTAGGTCACCACTTGGTCTTTCCCGTGCTAGGATTAAAGGCGTGAGTTACCACTCTTTAACTTGACTCTGGGTGGATATGGATTTTCTGATATTCCAGACTAGTTTTATTAAGTATAAAATATGTCATCACAGTTGTCATACAACAAATTTTCAAGTACCAGGCCTTGGACTGGCACTGGATTATGGTGAACAAATTTTCTGCCTTCACAGAGTTTCTATCCTAGAGGAATAAATATTATTCCTGTGTGTCATATTAGTAATAAGCACAATACCAAAAAGTAAAGAAGTGACAAGTTGGGGTAGATCACAAGTTTTAATGAGATAATCATCCTCTCTGTGAAGAATGACTTGAAGAAGAGGAACTAACTGTCTTAGAAGATGAGACACCATTACCATAGCAACTCTTAAAAAGGAAAACATTTAATTGGGGATGTCTTATAGTTTCATGGGTTTAATTTATCACTGCCATAGAAAGAAGCATGGCAGCATACAGACAGATATGGTGCTGGAGAAGGAGCTGAGAGCCCTACATCTTGATCTGATCCATAGGCAGAAGGAGACTGTGTGCTACATTGGGTGTAGCTTGAACATATGAACCCTCCGAAAAAGTGACACATTTCTTCTAGCAAGCCCACAATTACTCCAAAAAGTTCATCTTCTTAACATTGTCACTCCCTATGGGCCAAGTATTCAAACTCATGAGTCCATGGGGGTTATATCTATTCAAACCTTCACAGGAACTGGCCCTGGAGATGCTTGGGAACAAGAGAAAATACCAAGTTCAAATACCCTGTGGTGAGCATGAGCATGGCCAGTCAGAGAGCAACTGAAAGGAAGTTTTGTAACCAGTTATGCTTCATGAGTCATAATTCCAGCACCTCTGTGCTACAGCAGGAGAAAAGCCATGACTTCCAGGCAGGTCAGTTACTTAACAAAACCATACCCTCACCTCCCAAAGAAATTCTTTTATTCTATCCAGGAGTGACCTCATGGCCCTATTATACCCAGGAGCAATGTGGGGTATGGGAAACTTTAAAAAAGATCCTAGTACACTCAAAGTTCAGAGGGTGCAGGGAATGAACTACAAGAAACAAAAAGGATAGCCAAAAACTGGACTTCTGACGCTGACTTGATTGGTTATTGTCCCAGTCAGACTGAGAATGAGCATCTGAAATAAGGGAAAAGACAAAACCCACCAAATGAGGTTGGTTCAGAGCTGCTCCGCAGGACTGTGGGAGTCTGAAGGACCCAGCAATAGCGTTAGATCCCACTGAGCAGAAAAGCATCAGAGGTACGAGTTTGGAGTGACATTGAACTATGCGTAGCCCAAGCCTGAGGAAAGGGATTGATGCCCTGAGAGGAACGAAAAGGAGCCCTGGGTTTCATGAAGTGGCAGACACCTTGGGTAATACTCTGGGGCAGACTCAGCAGTGTGCAGACTGAGCTACATGTGATACACACATGTGACTGTGAGAGCCAAAATTACATTTTAAGTTTAAATTACTGTGCCTTAGAGATCCATGAAACAAAAATGCCTCTCTTCTGCTAGGCCCTTGCCCAAGGACAGATAGTTCCTGAAATGCTAGAGGCTATTGTTTATGTGAGATAAGAAGCCACATGTTTTCACTCCCCTACACAAGTTTGTTTGACCCATCTGCACCAGATGTGCTGGACCACATGTGGGCGGGAGGTTCACAGTCAGGAACTATGTCAGGATACATACTTGCCCCTGATTGGACATGATGGGAAATGCAATGAAGCATAGGTTTTCCTTCTTAAGCTGCTGGAAACTATGATTCTGGACCATATCCCAGGAACTGGGTATGAATCTGGCCAGGGTCCATCCACCTGGACAATATTTAATTAAAATTTGCTTCAAATTTGGCTTTTAACTGTGGTAGTGGTCGTATTCTCAATCCATGGGATTAATAGTGACCGTAGCATTTGGAAGGCAAAGGCAGGAGGATTGCAAGCCTGGGATATATGTTGAGACCCTAGAGAGGAGGTGGGTAGAGGAAGCTGAAGGTTGGGGGCGGGGTCACTAGAAAGTACAGGTATTGGCTTCTACCTAAGTCCTATCAGATTAGTGGCTGTTTCTGTAGCCAGGAGGTCAACACCACAATATTACATCATAAACACAACAAGCAGTTTTACTCCCTTTTTTAAAAATCTTTATTTCAGTTCAGTGTAGCAGACCATCTATTCCAAGACATGGTAAGATAGCTACAGAGTCAATGTCACCCTCTACTTGGGCATCCCTGGAGGTCAGGCATCCCTTTGGTATCATACAGTGAGAGTTACCTGCAGTGAAGTCACCCTGCCACTGTGGGTGGCTGGGCTGAGGGCGTGAGTCTGGTACCCAGTGCCCTTCAGCTCCCATGCTTCCATTTACCATTAATTTTCTAATCCACAAACTTTTAAATTTCAAACCCCCACTGCCCCCTCAACTCCTTGTAGTTTAGGGCCAGTCATTCAGGCCAACCCTTAGCTCCAGCCTTTTCTCCGTGCTTTCTAATCTATGGCCACATGAACACTCATCAGTACTCAGAGAGACATTCCACTTTCCTTCCCTGCCAGAATGGATGCAAATTCATTCTGAAATTACGGGCTTCAATATATTTTCTCTATCTAGTACTACGTCACAGCCAGCAGTGCAAAATTAATGCAAATACTTGGTAACTTTAAACAGGTCATTTTGTTCACCTGCAAAAGAGTAGGAAATTAACCTCTTAGCAATGATCAAAAGAGAAAATGCTTTAAAAACTGCAAAACATGCTACAAGCATAATATTCTGACAATAAAAATGACATACATATTTTCATACAAGTCTTTAGTGTACTTACAGCTTGGCTGGCAGCAGAGAGGAAAAATTGATAGGACGTATCCTATTAACAGGCCCTTCTCCAGGAAAGTCAAGTGATGTCATTAATGTTTGTCTGACATCTGACCTCAGTCCAGATACCACTTTCCTCCTAAGATGCCCCATCCAGCCTGAATCTGGTCCCTGGCCTGCTAGCAACCAGAAAGCTGCTCTATCCATAGCCCTGAATAGCAAAGGTAGTACTGGGACCATAAAGGCGGTCAGGGTGAGCTCTCAGGAGCATTTGACAACTTCCTTTCTGTAGGATCTGAGTGGCCATGACAGCCTACAGGCATGTAGTAGATAAGAGATAGGATGACTGAAAGGCCAAGAGAAGAAAACACAGGGTCCCTGTCATCCTCCTGTGAGGGCTTGGGTGTTGATAGCAATCTCCAAGTCAGGGATTAGTGGAGCAAGGCAATGCATGGCTGCAAAGAGCTATGTGTCTCTTGCCTTTACGTAAGAACCAGTTTGAGGTTTGTGATGGACTGTATTGTGTCATCACTCAAACACGCTGAGTCCTTACTCCCTGAGTCTGTGAATATGACTCATTAGGAGAAAGGGCCTTGGAAGGTGGTCCAAGGAAAATGGGGTTATTAATTAGTATGTCTTCTAATCTCACATATGCTTTGCTGGCAAACATGGGAAAGATCAAATGTGAAAATGAAGGCAAGAAATCAGGTGACAGGTCTGTGGACCAAGGAATACCAATGACTACCAGCAAGTCCCAAGAACCAGAGAGAATCGGAGACACATCCTATTCTCCCCGTCCCCAGAAGCATCCTACCCCTCTAAATGTGATCTAGGACTTGCTACTTCAGAAATGAGAGACAACTTTCTGATGTTTAAGCTATATAACCCATGGTACTTGTTACAACAGCCCCACCAAAAAAACATAAGAGCATTAGAGGCCATCAGCATAGAGCCGTGGCGGGGGGTCACACAACTGAACTGAACCTCTGTGCCACCACCTCCTACCACTCACTTGCCTTATTAGCTCACCATTTCTTCATCTGTTAAATAAGGAAGCCCTCCATTAGCTTGTGACCACTGAGAATCAAAGCCAAGTACCAGAGGTAAGCATCCAGTTACAATGCCTGCCTCCTAGCAGCCACTCGGCAGTGGCAGTGTGGTTGTGATTAGCAGAAGTAAGAGCTTATCTCACATTCCTTCACCCTCTCTAAAGCACTCCATCCTCCCAAAGCATGCAGAAGGACCTGCGTCCTGCTGGGCTGTGGGGATGCCTACTATAATACTGTGGAAGAAGACCACTCCAACACATGCTTCTCTTCCATCAGCTTTACACAACTCCTTATCTCACAGCCCTGCAGATGAGAAGCCTGGGGGTGTGACTGGATTAGCTGTTTAGGACCTCACTCTTTTTTAATTTTTTTTTCTTCTTCTTCTTTATTTTGCATTTAACAAAAAAAAACAGTAAAATGAATTTAAAATGAGGAAAAGTTAACAATAACTATAAAGAGGATAAGAATCATAAGCATGGCTTATCAAGGGTGGAAATGCAAATAAGATTGCTACACATATATTTACTTTGTGTTCATCTTTCCCTCTGAATTTTTTTTCCATCCCTGTATATCCTTATTCAAGGTCCCTTCCCCCTCCCACCACATCTGGTCATTTTTCTTCTCTGCAACTCCCCATCCCCTCCCTGGGCAGGGAGCAGACAGTCCTATGGTCCCACTGACCCAATAATGCTTGGATCAGTCTCCACTCCTGGCCAAATCCAGTTTTGTCCCCACCCTCAAGAGTGAGTCAGGTGTTCCTATAGTTGGAGTGGGGTCCGAAGAGGACCTCACTCTTATTCAGACCTAAATCTTATTTGGGGGAGTTGCTTCCTCTGGAGCTCACTGGTTCCTTGGACAGCCCAGTTCTTTGCAGTTGTAGCAGTAAAGGGTCATTGTTCTTCCTACTGCCTGGTCCTGCAGTGGCCTCCTGTCAAACTTCTTTGTGTCTTGGATCTTCCTGACTTATACCACTGGCTACTCTTATGGGGCTCTTGAGATTAGATTAAGCATGCCTGGATAATCCCCATAGCCCAAGTATTCAGCAAATAGTTATCTGAAACACTTGTTCAAAGGCAGTCTGGTGTGGGGTGTGGGGACTCAAGTATAATCTCAGCACTCAAAAGGCTGAGGCAGGAGGATTGCCATGAGTTCCCAGCCCCTTCCCCCCAAAAAATATAGTAAGCTCCAGATAAGCCTAGGTTACAGAGTGAGACAGTGTCAACAACAATGACAAAAAAAAAAGATAGAAGGGTCCAGAAGATTATTGTCAAGAAGACATTACGCGATGGAGATGGGCATGATGATGGAGTTTTATTAGTAGGGAAGAGAAACAGGGTTCAGTTCCGAATAAAGATAAGCTGGAAATTTATGGCAAGGAACAATAGGTAGAAAGTCACTGGCACAGTCATTGGAGGTAAGGGACCATTCTGGCTAAACCGACTCAACAGGATTCTTGCTCAGCCATCATCTGGAGGTTGTAAGGAATTTGGTCAGATATGGAGGGTGATCTAGGATCAAGGGTGAGGGTTATGGCTAAAGTTCTCAGCAGGGTTTTGCTTAGTTGGGCTCTTGGTAGCCAGAGGAGACTTGATTAAGCTGAGACTATGTCACATGGGACATAGTCATCCATACATGAGTCCATTACTGAACACCTTAAAGTCTGCTTGCTTCATAGGTTCTATTGTGACCTCCACCTATGGGACACACAATGACAAACCCTGTATCCATTCTGTCATCTTTCAGAGCCACAAATTGTTCAAATAGTCTGTCCATGATGAAATCATATACTAACTCCCACATGATCTGCCTCTTCTTTGTGTATTACAAAAAAAAAAAAAAAAAAAAAAAACCCAAAATTTAAAAGAAATGTTTGTTCCCAAATGAGCTCTGCAACTTGATGCAGGGTTACAAAGCCCTCCATACAAATTAGGGTGGCTGGGAGCTTTAAAAATCTCCAGGAGATGGCCATGAGGTGATTCCCTCCTGAAGATTCTGATTTCCAGAAAACTCCAGGACAAAATGAGTAGAGAATAAGAATGTGCTCTTCCTGAGTGTAGCGTTTAGAGAAGAAGTTGGAAACCCTTTTACCCCTATTGGAAGTCTTTCAAGGGTGGAGCAAGGCTGAGGAAGAGGCAGCCAAAGTGAGTGACTCCAGGGCGAGAGTGCCCTCCAGGGCACTTATTTCAGTTCTGCATGTTTTCCTTTTAATGATGTCTCTAGAAGTAAATGAAGGGCGCTAATCATTAGATATATTTCTACAGGACCCAAACACTAGGTTCCAGAGGAATGGCTCTCTGGGCTATGTCTGTCTGATGCCAAATATAGACTCTTTGTCCCCAAGAGCGATGGCTGGAATGCATCTCTTTGTCTAAGTACCCCATGTAGACGTGTAAGAGTCTGAATATAATAATGTGTTGTGTTATTAGAATGAATGTACATGTAAAAAATAGGTAATGTGAATTTTATCTCATTCAATAACAGAAAGATAGTGCACAATTTATTTCATTCTCTGTCATAACTTTGGTACACAAATGTTTCCTTGCAGATTTCAAGTTAAAATATGCTGTGAAAAAATCTAAAACAACTTTGAAATAAGCAAAAATATTTTTAAACATCTTTTTTACTATTTCCTTTATTATGAGAATGTGGTTGCATATGTGTGCATGTAGAATGTGTGTTTGAGGGCATACACATGCCATAGCATGCATGTGGAGGTCAGGGAACAACACTGTGGAAATGGTTTTCTCCTTCCAGTTTTTTGTGAATTCCAAGCTTCAAAGGCAGATCATCAAGCTGGCATAACAAATGCCTTTAGCCACTGAACCAGCTCCCTGGACCTGAGATTCCTTTAAATACAATTCAAGGTATTTAGAGAATCTTCAAAGCTATCCTTTTCACTGTCTTTGACTAATGTGCAATCATACAGCAAGTCTGATAGGATGTAGCAGTTCATAATTAAAGCCTAAAAAAGTGTTTGATGAAAAACTAGTAGGTTCCTTTTTTGTGCTTATTACCAGGTATCTGCAAAGCTTCTCTCACAAAGCCTTCTTATAACAAGAAAACAAAGGTGCCTTCCTGTTCTTTGAAGAAATATTTTTATGGCAGTCCAGGAATGCAGAGACACAGAGACAGGAGAAAAGAGACAGCTATACAGAAGATGACTTCTTTGAACTGTGTGAGTGAGAGCATTACTCATTTACAGAGAACCTTGGCCATCATTGCAGGCCTAAAACAAACTGTCATAGGTAATATTGAACAGTAATTCAGAAGGGAAAATGTTTCCTTCAATGTTTCCTTTCTTTGGCAGAGTCTTGTTATGAAAAGCAGGCCAGCCTTAAACTCTCAATTCCATGCCTCAGCCTGCTGAATACTGGGATTATTAGTGTGCATCATCATGGCCAGATCCTTCTTATTTTAAAATTACAGTAAGTTCAGTCTTTTAGTGTAATCTCCTTAGAACATTAGCCATCATAATAAAAACTAACCATTAAATATGTAGGAGTGGGGTGGGGGTCTTTAGTCAATATATGGGAAAAAATCTAAACATCTGTACCATGATGCTAAAATTTCAACTCATAAATTTGCACAGTTCTCCAGAGGGGCAGATGAGTATATAATTATAAAAAGATGTGTTAGATTCATTTACAACATCTAAGACTAAATAGTCCTACAATGCCTGGCTGCTGGCTGGTGAGCTGGGGAAGCTTGGTCTAAGAAACAGAAATCTCAGAACAAGAAGGACCACTTGGAAGCCAAGGGTCAGGTAAACCAAGGTCTTAGAAAGTGGCCGGTGAAAGCCCACATTCAAAGTCTGTGGAATGTGGACTCTGACTTTCACGAGGATCAGCAATGGTAAAAGTAGCATCCACTCAACAGAGCGTTTGGTATGTGTTGACACAGGCTTCCCCTGTCTACTTTGAATTCCCTCGTTTTCTCTAGCCATTCAGAGTGGGTCTTCCCCACCTAGTTCATTGACTCAAATGCCAGTCTCCTCTTAAACCTCCCTCATAGTCATGCCCAGAAGTGTGCTCAATTTTCTAAGCATTTCTTTCTTTCTTTCTTTTCTATTTATTTATTTAACTTTTTGAGACAGGATTTCTCTGTGTAATAGTCCTAGCGGTCCTGGAACTCATCTTATAGACCAGGCTGGCCTTGAACTCACAGAGAACTGCCTGCCTCTGCATCCCAAGACTTGAGATTAAATGCATGGAATTGCTGGTCAGTGAGGTCTGATAGACTCTGAACATCACAGGCTATTGGCTATTGATTATTCTCTAGAACTTGTACAACTCTATTGCTGAAGACACCATCCATATACTTAAGTAACAGACTATGAAGATATCAAGCTGCTACTGATCTAGAAGTTTTAACCCTACTGGCTGGCTTTCATACTGCTGAAATGTGTTAAGCATACTACCAGATAATAAAAGTAATCAACTTTATCCAGGTGTGACCACAGGCAGCTAAATAACCACTGTCCTGACAAGGCATGCCCACTGGTACAATAGTGACATCAAGGGAAACCAACCATATTCTGATCGTATTTAAGGGATGTTCTTCAAGATTAAAAACATACCTAGCAAGAACTTGTGACTTGACAGCTTATAGGCTCTAGGGGAGATTCTATTAGTGTTATTCTGCTAAATGGGCATAGTACTTAACTACTAATGTGGCATAATATCACAGATTGATGCATATCTTGACCCTCATCAGAGAAGCTTCAATTTGCAGAAGACAGTGATTAACTAAGTCACCTACATCTGGCCAAGGTGCAGAGAATAAGAGACTGTGGAATGCTCAGTCCTAATAGGACGTTTCCTCCGTGAAAGGCCCAGAGATCATTGTGGAGGAGGGGCAGAAAGTGTGTGAGAGCCAGAGGAGGTAGATGACTACAAAGAAATGGTGCCTTTCAGACTCAACAGGGTAACTGCACTTAGGAACTCACAATGGTTATGATGGCATGCAAGGGACTTGTGCAAGCTCAGGTCAGGAAAAACCCATGGAGAAGGGAAGTGGATGTGAAGTAAGTCCCACCCTTAGCTGTGGAGCTACTGGCAACTGTTAGCAGCGAGGAGAGAAAAAGTCAGTTTTCTTTCAAGAGTGTAGCCATTGCATGGTAAGTCCACTTTGCTCCAGTGAAAGGCCACCCATCAAAGACTATATGGGCAGCACAAAGTAGGCATGTGTGTGTGTGGGGGGGTGTTAAAGAGACACAAATTTGGATGGGAAGGAAGGGGGTGTGTATCTGGGATGATTTGGGGAGAGAGGTGAGTAGGATCAAAACATACTATACAAAATACTTGAAAGGAAAAAAGTGTACAGAAATAAAAGAGACAGAAGTTCTCTCCACAATTATGACATGTCCTCTCAAAATACCACAACATGTATATTCTAAAAATTGTTATGTAAAGATATATACTATATCATTATAAGTAAAAATTTGATGGCTTTACATCACAATTCCAGTAATGTATCAATATCCTGAACATACTGAAATGTTTCCAGTTATCTCAATTATCTACTAAAAATAACAAAATTCAATTAAGAATGATACACGGCTTGTTTGCTTTGTCTCTTTAGTTTCTTTTTGTCTAAAGTAGCTCTTTCCCATTCAATTCTTTAAAAGTGACACATTTGATTTGGCAGTTGTCTTCCAAGTCATTTAGCCTACTGTATTGTTACTGTTGTTATCTTTGTAACAGAATGAACAGGGGAGTGTTACTATTGTTACTGTTGTAACTAAATGAACAAGTGACTTACTATTGTCATTGTAACAGAATGAACAGGTGACTGTTACTTTTTTAACTTTGATTTTATCATGAACACATGATAAAAGCAACTAAAAGGAAGAAAGATTTATTTCTGCTCCCAGTTTCTGTCCATCAGGGTAGCAGGAGCTTGTAGCATAGCTTGTTCACATCTTAGTGAATCATGAAGCAGAAGCAGAACAAGAGTCAGGGATGAGCTGTGATCATCAAGGCCTACCTCTAGTGGCCCATGTCTCCATACAGGTCCTAAGGCCCTGAGATTCTGAAACGGCCTCCCAAAGCAATGTCACCAGCTGGGATCAAGTGTTAAAGCACTTTAGCCTATGTAGGATATACACACAACTCATACACATAACACCTACTTCTGTCTCGCATGTATTTTTCGAAAGTTGGAAATTGAATCTGGAGATGAGATTCAGGTTAAATACGTTTGACAAAAAGTATTTCATATGTGGTGTACACCTTAAATATAGAGCAAGAATATTGTGTTAGCAGATATTTAATGTTTAGATACTCTGGGAATAAAGTATAAGAGTTTAGTGATTGGGCAACAATAGCACAGAAGTCCCTAGGTATCTTAAGTGACACTTGTTTTGAATTTCCCCAATGTTGGTTGATGTTAACTGTGGCCACTTAATTAAGGAGGTTCTGACATCACTAGTCTAAATCACTTATTCTCATTTTTGAATTAGTAATTGGTGGGGGGATGTTGCGGGGGTACTATGAGCCTGGCTAAAGGTGTCTCCTAAAATGATATCCTCTGTTTTCAATGAAAATTGGAGGCATGATTCTTTGATATCAAATAAATAGTGTATTTCCCAACAGATTTTTAGTACATTGATAATCCCTCACTAAATTATGACATCAAGGTAAATGTCTCTGTAATTATCAAAATAAGATTTTAAAATTAAAGGGGAGAAAAGACTTCTATGCATAAAATAAAAAGTCTTTTGGAATTGATAGCGATGGGGAGTGGGAAGTGAGTCTTACCATGCACAAGGTCCTAGTCTCAGCCCACAGCAAATGAAGACAAGGAGGGACCTATAGCCACACTTTCCAGATCTTAGTTTGGAAATCTGGATGAAGAATTTTACTTTGTTTCCTAAAATCCCCAGCACCAGTCATTCCACCAAAGTCCTAGCAGGCAAAAGAGACAGAACAAAGAGGATTTTCCAAGAAGAAATACTGAAGGCACTATTTCAAATGTTATTCGATTATATGAAAATGTAAATCCTGCCAAACAGTGGTAGTAGGAAGTCCTAAATCAATGTTAAAATGAGTGAGCAAATGTTTTTATGATAAACATAACATGCGTACAGGCTCATAGACCACCCCTGTAAACACGCAAATCACTAATTCGAAGGAGAAAGAAGTAGATTTAGACTAGTGATATCAGGACCTTCTTAATTAAGTGTTCACAATTAACATCACCAACATAGGGGAAATTCAAAACAAGTGTCATGTAAGATACCCGAAGCCATCTATGCTATTGTTGCCCAAACTGTAAACTTTATCAGGCAGATTTAAGTTTATTCACATTCTAAAGTAACTGATCTCTATTCATCTAAAGTCAAGCATAGCAAACATTGGGGATGCAACTCAGATCACTTGCCTATCATGCAGAAGGCATGAGGCTTGATCTGATCCCCAGCAATGAAAGGGGAGAGGAATAGTGGGACAAATAAATTCAGAAGAACTATTCCAGATCAAGAGACTGAAGAAACCATGCTGGTTCCCCCAGCCATCCCCCCACATACACACAAAGTACAGAACCCCCACTCCAAGATGGTGGCATTAAAAAAAAGATCTTTATAAAGTAATTAAAGGGCTGGAGAAAGGCTCAGTGGTTAAAAGCACTTGATGCTCTTCCAGAGGACTGGAGTTAAGTTCCTAGAACTCACATGGCAGCTCAGAGCTAACTGTAACACTAGTTCCAGGGGATCTTATGATTCTGGCCTTTCTAGGCCCCTTCGTTCACATGTGTACAACCATATACAGATGTACACACCTACACACAATTTAAATATGTTAATTTAACATATTTTCATGATCCATTATTCTTTCACCCTTCTATCCTGCGAAGGGCTAATAAGGTGATACCTTATGGAACCAAGGAAGGATAGATACTATTGAATACATTGGCATCTCAATCCCGTACTTTCCATGGTGCTTTGCTACAGCAGCCTGAATGGAGAAGACAGAAATGTAAGAAGATAAGATTCTTATCAGGACCCCCAGACCAAAGAAAAAGCAGCATCATAACTGGAACTGGAGAGCATCATAAGGGAGAAGCAAGGCAGACACAGAAAGGCAACCCCCCCTCCATAGAGATGGCATGTCATGGTGCTCACCAGAGATGGAAGGGAGGATGGAAGGGATTAAGAGGAGGTTTGAAGAACTGGGAAGGGTGTTGATGGGAAGGCGGGAGCCAAGAGGAAAAGGGTGGAGGGGAATAACCAATACATGATATACAGAAAAATCACACTTGATCCTGTTGATTTGTACAACTAATGTAAGTTAAAACAATGGAAAGCTAAATGTCAAATCAAATGTTTTACAGGAGCATATCTCCATAACTTAAAAGTGGTTTTAAAAACACAGATCCATTTTTCGTTTACAGAAAGGATGTCAAGCAAGTCTGGCAATAGAAATCAGCCTCAGTCGCCCTGCTTGTAGAGGAGGAGGGCAAGGCAGTTATCCCATGGAAGGGCCTTCAATGAGGTTCCATCAATTTGATAAACAGGATGAAAAGAATTATTATAGAGTAGGGTATGAGACCATAAACACATTAGGAGCCATATAAACTATAGCCATAATGAAGTGGAAGAGAAACAAGCAAACAACATCTAAAAGAAGAGGGTAGCTAGGATAATCTCAGTGGCTACTAAGTCAGTAAGAGAAATTAATGACATAAGGCAATCAAACAAACCATAAGTGGTTCCTTACACTGTAAAATTCCATATAAAGAGAACCAAACATATAAAACAATTTTTAGATCAGTGAGGTGTTGCTGTTTGTTTTCTACACATTTGGAGGACCACTACCAGCTCCTAAACAAACCACACAAGCAGGCTTATTTTTAAATATAAATGCCCTGCCTTAGCTTGGCTTGTTTCTTGCCAGCTTTTTTCATATTATCTCATCTACCTTTTGCCTGTGAGCTTTTACTTTTCTGTAATCTTACTTTTATTCTTACTCCATTTCTGATTGGGTAGCTGGTTGGTTGGCTGGCTCTTGTGTCCTTCTTCTCTAGCTCTGTTTTTTTCTCTCCCAGATTTCTTCTTCTATACATTCTTTCTGCCTATTCTATCTCCTACCTTGCTATTGGCTGTTCAGTTCTTTATTAAATGATCAGGTATTTTAGTCAGGCAAAGAAACACAGCTTCTCAGAGTTAAGCAAATGCAATATGAATGTAACATACTTTAAATAATATTCTACAACAATGGGGCAAGCAAATTTTGAATATAGCCTACTTGGCCACTAATTAAAAGTTTAACATGCAGGCAGAAAACAAGATCTTTCAGGGTTGATTTTTTTTTCCAGGCTCCATATTTCTCTACAGCACAATTTTAATACTAGAACACAGGGAAGCTGTTTTACAAAGTTCTGAGGGAAAAAAAAGTGTGACTTGGTGAGATCATACCCAGCTAGGAAGCTGCTTCCCATTCAAAGACATGAAGCAATACATGATACATGAAAGGACTCCTTAAGTCAGATATATAGTAACCTGCAGCATCCAGCTAATTTGCAAAGAATTTAAAAGAAAGAACTGGTGAACAAAGACACAGAAACAAAACTAAAGTTTGAGTCAAATTCAGCTAATATCCATGGAAATGAGGGCTGTAGACAGAATGAAGTGGTTGGACATGTGATATCAAAATGTACACTACCAGTGAGTAAACACATGTGTATGTATTTGTGTGTACAAACATACAGACAAACAGAAGCAAATGTATGTAACAAAATGAGAGTTCTGGAAAAGGAGAAAGACAAAAGGCTGTGTTCTGTAACATAAAAGCAACTGACATCACTTACAAAAACTTCTGCAGAGGGACAGGGTAAATGTGGTGAATGTGATCAAAACGCATATGTGTGCAAGTGAAAATGTCATAATGAAATCATTATATACGCTAATAAAATGTTTTTATAAACCTTCAATGTCAATGTTTCTTACAATTACTTTTTTAAACCTAAATTATCTTTCTTACAGATAAAAAAATAAAATTCTGATGTCTATTTCTTTATTTTTATTTCTATTTGTATGCTAATTTTAACTGACTTTAGTATTTTCATCTAAAAAAAATCACATAGAGCAGGATATTTAAAAAAAAAAAAAAAAAGCAAAAGCATTGTTGCCATTTGATCTACCGACCTTGTCTTCAAATTGAAAGTGTATAAGGAAGTGTTTGACCAAGCTGGGTACATGACAGCATCTCAGCTTCAGGGAGGCTGAGGCAATAGGATCTTGAATTCAAGAGTAGCATGGATACATAGCAAATTTAAGCCAATCTGTGCTTCAAAGTGAGACTAACTAAAATAAATGAATAATTAGAAGTTCAACTAATACTAATACAACTAATATTAATAATGAATATCATAATCTAAGTGATTATTTTTAAGGATTGACCTTTGTGCTACCCTTAATTATTCCCATTCCTCATAATAGGCATGCACTATTTTTTTATAAAATAAAAATAAAGGACTTTCCTTTAAAAGAGAAAAATGCCTGGAAATATATGAGTTGAGATGTTAAGCTTAGGAAATCCAGGTAGGCATGAGTTTTCATAGTCATTGTCATTTTTTATTTTTATTTCAATTTGCATTATTATTAGTTTTGAGACAGGGTTTCACTACACAGCCCTAACCGTCCTGACACTTTATAGACTATTCAGGACTTGAACTCAGGGATTCTGCCTCTACCTCCTGAGTGCTAGAATTATAGGCATGTACCACCATACCCGTCTTTATTCGGCTTTATTCTTTACAATTATTTTCTGAGGGAGAGAGACAGGGACCGGGAGATCAAAAGACAGGTGAGAAAAAGTCTAAATGCTGAAGATGTATCTCAGTAGTAGAGCATTTGTTTAGGGTGTCTGAGACCCTAGTTCAATCCTCAGTGCCACACAGGGAGAAGAAAAAGACCTGAAAACCCCTAAATTGGTCAATTTCCAGGAAAAGATGACTAGACCCACAGACCTGAGCTCATGAAGGCCAAGCTGGGTGCCACTACCTCTTTAACGCTGAGCACCGGGCTATAATTTTGCTTTTTGGTTTCAGGTTCCTAACCCAACTTCCTGATCATAAATTGACTTTATGTGTGGCTTCCCTTCAGGGAGAAGATGAACAGATGTTAAGTATGCAAGGGTGAGCCCCAGTTTGTCTGGTTCCTCTCTGTAGCCACAGCATCTGGGGTTCGGCAGACGCTCGAGTGACATTACCTGGAGACAAACCTCAACTACTACGTGTTGAAGTTACACATACCTGACTCAAATCGGTAAACTACCCTGTGAGTTATTGACTGTCCCCCCGCCCCCAGCCTTGGTCTCATGCCCCATCCCCCTCTCTCCTCTCTGAAAGATTGAGCCTCTGGTTCGTGACAGGATTATGACTCACCCTTCACAACGTTGCCAGCCCAGGAACTTTCCTGGCATAGCCAAGGTCATGTCTCCCTGGAGCTGAGATTGGTCTGCAAGCCCGAGTCCCTCCGTTCTCTTTGTCTCATTTCTCAAACAGCCAGGCGGAGTACCAGCTGCTCGGTTTACTTCACATGTATTTGTTTATATAAGATAGGAAAATGTGATTCTATAATTTTAACTTCTCTTTACTACTGCTTATGACTCAGATAAGATGAAAGATATTTTTTGATACTTTTCTTGATTTTAATATATTTGAATCTCTTGACTGGGTAATTTATAACTATAGGATGTCAAGATACAAATCAAAAATTCTGAGAAGACTGCAGCAAACTGTTTGTTTGTTTGTTTGTTTAATATCAAAGTTGAGGGAGTGAGTTTGTGCTGACAAAGCGGGAGAAAGCTGTTTGAGTTAATGGGGTGGAAATGGTGTGGTCTGGGAAAGAGAACACAAGCCTTGTCTTCTCAGTTGCTGCTACCTGCACTGAGTACCCAAGGGAGGATGCCTACAGGGTGCTTGGACTGTGGAGTCTAAGCATTGCACTTCCACGAAGTATTAAAGGATAGGGTGAGGGACCACTGAAAAGCTCTCCCGAGGTTCCCTGGCTGGAGAGAGTATCTGTCAAATGCCAGAGTTATCAAGGCTATCAGAACCTGTGGCAATGGCAGCAGCAACGGTTACTAAATACTTAGAGCCAGGGCCATCCATCCATCATTGGGCGCCAGGTTCTCCTATGTTGGTTATTTGGTTGCAATTCACAGAGCCCTGATGATGGCAATCTGATGGCAGATTGAATTTGCCTAGAAAAACAATCTTTTCATAGTATTGTTGAAATGTATTTTCAAGATATGGACATTATCTATATGTGTGTCCAAGAGCTGAAAAGGTGTGCTAATGTGTTTCTTATGATTGTAATTGATTTTCCCTCTCCATGTTTGCAAATATTTTCTACTTTTAAAATGTCAGTGGAGGTATCCTGTGCTACACTCCTATGCTGCCCGACTGGCCATGGACCATCTTCTAGTCCTGTTGAAGTTCGGGGGAAGCAGCTGGAGAAGCTCAGAAAAGGACTCCAGGACTGAGCAGGCCAAAGTGAAGAGGGACAGAAAAGGGAGGAGTCTGCTCACATGCCCCGTGTTAATGCTGTGGTTTCTAAGGTGCAGACAGCTGTGACCATGAAGAGGCTCACTCAGAGTATAAGACAAGTGACCAAAGCTCTAGACAAGGCTCTGAGTGCCATGGATCTACAGAAGGTGTCTGCAGTGATGGACAGCTCAGAGCTGCAGAACCCGGACATGCCCACATCAATGCTGGAGATTCTACATGCTTGGCCACCATGTCTGACTACCCTCAGGAACAGCCTCATTGTGCAGCTTGATGGAAAAATTGACCAGCATAAGCAGCTTTCAGAGGCTGTCTCTGCTGGAGGCAAACATGCTGTACAGCCTGAAAGACCAGCTGTCTCAGGGTCGGCTGCCTTGAGGAGTTAGTGTGGCCTAGGCAGGTGCTACCTCCTCTTGTCCTCTGATTTACTGCAGGCTTCTAGCCTCCACGGTTACCTTTCACTGATCCTGCACACCTGCTTTGGCACCTCGTGGTGTGCCAGGTGAGCACCTTAGAACTGATTCTTAGCTTGAGCAGTGGTGTGTCCTAGTGTGAAAGTTTCACAAATATGTGGGTGAATTCTGAGGCTCTGGGCCACAGCTGGAAGATGGCAGGCTCTGCTTTGTCCTCTGTTTTGCAACATATTTACAAGCTTAGAAAAGCAAATAATTGAAGTCATCGATTACATATGAATATCATTAGGTACATAATGTCAAGGCATTGGTTTTCAATGGGTGATGAAATGGAGAGTCACTATAGGGTCTTGAGCAGAAATGTGATGATCTGATTTATGTGGAATAGGATAACTCATGATGCTAACTAAAATAAATTGTGTGGGTCACAGAAGAAGGGAGAGGATGAGGAAGGGAGAGGAAATGGAGAGAGAAGAATACCACCCATCAGCAGGAAAATGGCTGCTACAACAGTTGTTTGGGAGGGATTTTAGCAAGGTATTACTGGATATTAGAAAAGCATACTATGATTTATTTTAATATGACAGCAAATCAGAGAAGAAAGGAGAAGGCAGATAAATCAAAGCATGCTGTAACTTTTTAAAAAGCAGCCATAATCTACCCCCCAATGCAACTTTTTGTCCAGATCTTTGTGTATGCTCCCATACACGGTGCTGGGGAAGAGTCTCCAAATTTCCTGCATGACAAGGAAGGAGGCAATGGCCTGGAACACCTAATGACAGATCTGTGGTCATCAGGCTCTGAGGAACTGAGAGCCTCACCAGGGAGGGCACAAGCTGACATTTACACACAATGAATTTTGAAATGATCATTTTCTTCCTGATATTTTTTACATAATGGTATTCATAAGTAATCAATGACAAAGACTTCTTTAAGCTCACTAAATCTGATGTAAACCTTATTTCTAAAAGTTTATTTTAAATAGGAGAGGAGGTATGTATGGCATAGGCCAAGCACAAATCTTCTGGCAATTTTCCTTTCTTGAGACTTTATCAGTAACCAGTGGATTTAAAAACAACTCTCTCTTAGTCTCGCCCCCCACACACACACACAGTCTAGCATTCCTAGACTACATACTGATAAGAACAGCAATTAGTTTTATCAGTTCTAAATTACCAACATTAAGGTACTAACAGGAAAACAAGCCAAACCCCCATCCCCCTTCTCTTCTTCTCCCTGGAAGCGAGGGACCAGAGAAGCGTTTGTTCAAGGTGACATGGGAGCAGGTAACTGCAGTGCTTTTCCGGACGCCACTGTTCCACTTAAGCTCTCTAAAGTCAGAAACATTTCCAACAGTCAGAATGTTTAGGTGAACTTCACCAGTAAAGGTGTCAATTAAGAGAAATGAAGATGGATGGGCTGAGCAAGTGCATTAGCCTTTTTCCCCCGTCCATTGTGATGTTGAATCAGTCGTGTAGACTTTTCATCATGATGACTTGGTTAAACTCCACAATTCTGAATCAGTGTCACATCCCCACATTTTACACGAAGCTTTTGTAACGTTGCTAACAAGCTGATCTGTGTGCAATGCTCCACTCCCAGACACCTTTGTGCATTATCTCATTTCGTTTTAACTCTGAGGGTGAAATATCATGCCTTCTCTGGCGATAGCTAGTAGAAAAGGCAAGAGGTTAAAGTGGTTTGTTAAGGTCATAGAGTCAGCAATAACAAAAGCAGGACCAGAGCCCAAGAACAAAGGCTCCCTTTTGAATGCTGGATCTAGACTGCTTCCTGGCTTGACAGCCCAGAAACTTGGTTTTATTTTCATGTTCTGTTCTTAAGGACAGCTGGAATAGAATTTGGGAGGTGAAGATCAAGCTGTTTAGATGATGCCCAAGACCAGAATTTGGGATATAAGAGCTATGACAAAGCTTCTAGACTCCTAAGTCCCAGTCAAGAATGCAGCATGTCACCAAAGATGAAGACAAATGCACTCAGTCAGTAAAGCCCTTCAAACCTAAGAGCTCCACAGACAGAATAAAAGCAAAGAAAGAAGACTCACTGGTTGGGCATGATGGTGTGTGCCTTTAAGCCCAGAACTCCAGAAAGGATGCTGAGGCAAATGGATCTGTGAGTTCATGGCCAACCTGGTCAACGTGTCAAGATCCAGACCAATCAGGGTCCATACATTGAGACCCTCTACAGAATTGGGGGTGGGAGGGATATTAGAAAAGAGAGAGAGAAAAGAATACACACTGGATGAAGTAATGTTTAATGAGTCAGCTATTAGTAGTTAAGGTCTTGGATACTATTCCTATTGTGTGTGTCCATACATGATTACAAGCCTAAGGACCACAGCCTTAGCAAGAACTGGGGAAAGTGTCCCATGGAAAAATATGACCTACTGGAGAGTTGAATCCTTCAGGAGAAATCCTAGAAAAAAAAAAAGGAGTCTTAGTTAATATTAAGAGGGTGCTGTCCACAGCCTAAAATCTACAGCCTGAAAAAGGCTGACAAAAAAAGGGATTTGGTAAAGGAGGTGAAGGAGGAAATAGATTATCTCTGTGGCAGTATGCTTAATATCAAAGGGCTACAGATAATATTATTTATAGTGAAATCGATCTGAAGGCTGAAGGAAGATTAGGAAAGAACTCGGGTTTCTTTAAGTACAGCAGCCCACTAGAAACATTTGAAATTGAGAATCTGCTGGGGAAAGTCAGATACTGGCAAAAATATAAAGATGAAAATGGTAAGGTTATACAAAATGTTAACTCCACTTATTTCTGATTTTTCCCACTATGTATGAGCATAATAGTCGCCAACAGTTAACAGACAGATAACTGCAGTAATGCATACCTATTGTAGTAGTTCCTGAGATACTGAGGCAGGGGGATCTCAATTTGAAGCCAGCCTGGACTCCTTAAATGAGATCCTAAGAAGAGGGGGTGGGGGAAGGGAGGAAGGAGACACTAACAAAGACCGGATGGAGTCCCATTGAAGTTTCCAGAGAAAAAATGGAATAGGGTGGATTGAAAAAGTAGTGAGACCTTGGCTGTGCAATCAGAGCTCTAGCCTGGACTGTTAAGTTGGTGGCTTGTCATTCAGAAGGGAAAGTAATCTTTAGAGGCCAGCATGGATTCCTAAAAAATTACCCATGGTAGGGTAAAGTTGTCTCATTTCTTTGTCCAAAATGATAAATGGGCTGACAGAATGATGCAGGATACTGAACATCCTTTTATTGTTTTTCCATACAATATATTTTGATCATATTTCCCCCTCCCCCAATGCCTCCCAGATCCTGCCCACCTCCCTACCCAGCCACCTTCCTGTTCTTACTCACTGTAATGAAACAAAAAAAAAAACAAAAAAAATGATAAAAATAAAACCATTTGAAGACACACATACACACACAAACCCAACATCAAAACAAAACAAAAAGCATGCATACAAAATGGAATTAATTTTATGTTGGCCACCTACTCCTGGACATGGAGCCTGTGCTGGAATGTGGTTGGTATACCCAGTAACACACTGCTGGAAAAACTGATTTTCCCTTTGCAGGAGATATCAGCTGCAAATAGTCTCTTGTTAGGGGTGGGACTTGTGTCTATTTACCCTTCTCAGTGCTAGGATTTTGTCTGGTTTGAATTTGTACACTGTTTGTGTGTGCTGCCACAGTCTCTGTGAGTTCATAAGTGTATCAACCCTGTTGTGTCGGGAAGATGCTGTTTCCTGGAGTCATTCACCACCTCTGGTTCCTATAGTCTTTCCTCCTCTTCCACATAGATCTCTGAGCCTGGAGGGAGGTTTTGATGAAGACATCCCATTTAGGTATGAGTTGTTCAAAGCTTCTCACTCACTGCTCATTTAGACATCCTTTTGCGCTGGATAAAAGAGAAATAAGTTGGCTGAAAGGTAGAAACACGGAAATGCAGAACATGTTGGAATTCCCCAAACAGTATTGGTTGAAGTACTAATGCCAAGTTGCTAATAGAAGAAGGTTCCCTAGTTGACGATTTTGGTTTGGTCTTGGAAAAAAAGAAGAAAAAAAGAGGAAGAGGAGGAGCAGGAAGGGGAAGAGGAGGAAAAGGAAGAAGGAGGAGGAGGAGAAGAAGCAGAAGCAGCAGCATCCTGAATCTGGCTTGTGAACACTGATGGCCTATGCAAATGCATAGGCATCATGTCAATAGCTTCTGCACTCACGATGGGAATGTTTAGACTACAAAGTAGGAAAGCATGACACATCAGGTATATTTTTTTCCTCTCCCAAAGAGAACAGAGCAGTAAAAACTTACTAGCACAGCACTGCATAGCAAACCAGAGTGTTAGTGAAGACTACTGAGTGAGGCTCAAATTAGTTTAAACAAGTATCACCCTACCCCAGCAATTTTTCTTCCATGTAACTTGCTAGTGATAAACTATTTTAGAAACTGTTGTTGAACCACTCAAGAATAAACATCCATTGTCACCCAGCCAAAAGTTAAAAACTATTCTTATCTCCCTGAATTGCAAGTTGTAACCATAAACAAGACTCAAGGCTTTCCAGGTCAGAATGACCTTAAAATTCCTAGCCAGTCAGTTACAACAAGTGTATGCAGTATTGCTACCCTAAAAGGAATGCACATTTAGAGTAGCCAGGCATGGTAGAGAGCGATGCCTTTCATCATTTCAGCTGCATAGGCCGAGTTTCTGGCTTATTTTAGTTTGGAATTTTCTGGATTAGAGTCTATCTTTCTCTTATCATATTTCCACCAAGTAAAGAGGTCTTGGTTTTTGTTTTCCTAGAGGAAAGAATTCAGGAGAGAGAGGGAGAGGAAAGAGAGAGAGAGAGAGAGAGAGAGAGAGAGAGAGAGAGCGCTTAAGCAGAGATGTATTTAGCAAAGCTAAGGTACATTCCAAATAGTTCAGGAGTGGCTCACTCAAGATGGGCAGCAGTAAAAGATGTTGGTTTATTTTTAGAAATTTTGATGACTACATGAGGTGGGCGGTATCACTGGGGGAAATGATAGCCTTTTCCTTTCAAATTATGGTGAACTGAGTTTCCTTCTTAAAGAATTTCTTCTCATGCTCCTCTTTAGAGACCATAAGAAGCAGTCAATACCACAGTTGACCACAGCTGAAGAGATGACTCCACAGTTAAAAGTATCTATTGCTCTTGGAGAGGATGTAAGTTCAGATCCCAGCACCCACAGGGTACTCATGACACCACCCCAGCTCCAGGCTATCTGATCCTTCTAGCCTCTGCTGGCACCTGGACTCACATATGCATGTGTGCATGAACATACACACATTCACACACAATTAAAATTAAGACATTAAATATTTAAAAATCTTACAATTTAGTAATAAGGCAATGATAGTATAATGAGTTAATTTGGCTGATACATTAGTTATTTTTCTCTTGCTGTGATAAAACTCCATGACCATAACAACTTAGAAGAGAAAGTGTTCATCTGGGTTTGCAATGTCAGAGGGGTAGTGTCCATGATGCCAGAGCAAAAGGAACATCTAGGAAGTTACACCTTGATTGGCAAGTAGGAAGTAGAGAAGAGAAGACTGGGGATAGTGCAAGTCTTTTAAAACCTCAGAGCCCATCCCCAGTGACACACCTCCTAATCCTTCCCAAACAGTTCCACCAGCTGGGGGCCCAGTATTAAACACACAGCCTACGGGACCATTCTCATTCAAACCACCACAGTTGAGGACAGAATTTTTATCTACTGAGAACAATCTTGCTGGGAAAGACCCCATGGATTTTTCTTTCCCATTTATCATAGTGTACCTAGTCACTAAAGGGTTTAGGCCAAAGCAGAGTCTGGGTGGAGACTAGGCATACTCTTCTTATGTGCATAGAAGACCCTCTTCCCTCTTTTCCAGTGAGTTACTTTTACAGTCTGATAGTAAGTTGGGTCTGGTTTTGTCAGAGAAGCTTCAAAGCCAGGGAACCCACAGAGCCCATGTGCTTACTTCTTCCTGCGAGAGTTCTCATGTTGGCTTCATTTCCTACTCAGATGCTTACAAATGTTCTTATGAGGTAACTCCTTCAGAGAACACAGACTCTTTTTTTCTTAATTTAAAAAGTTTTTTTTTCCATATCTACCTCTGCCCCCCCTTTCTTCCCTCCTCACTGTCCCTTCCAATCCTCCTTAGCCTCCCCACTACCACCTCACCCCCCATCTATTCCCTAAGGAAGGCAAGGAGCCCCAAGGTGGGTTAGTTCAGTCTGGCATATCCAGTTGAGGTAGGTCTGAGTCCCTGATCCTAGTATTAATGCTGGGTTAGGTGTTCCTCTTAGGGAATGGGCTCCAAAATGTCTGTTTATGTGCCAGGAACATATTCTGATCCTAGTGCAAGAGGCTCCACAAGCTGCCGACACCATTTGACAGTCATCTACCTTTGGAGGATTTAGATCCTTTCCCTAAAGTTTCCTCAGTGGTTATTTCTGAATTAGTGAGCTCCCAATAGCTTGGGTCAGTCATTTCTGTTGGTCTCCGACTCATGATCCTGATCCCTTTGCTCATATAATCTCTCCTTTCTCTCTCTTTAGCTGGACCGTGAGCTCAGCCTGGTGCTTAGCTATGGATCTCTGCTTCTGCCTCTATCCATTGCTGGATGAAGGTTCTATAATGACAATTAGGGTGGTCATTTATTTGATTATATGAGAAGTCCTGTTTAGGCACTCTCTCTACACACAGCTCTTAAAGTCAATAGAAAGTCTTTATAGCCAGAAATTGCACAGGGACTTGCCCAAATCAGTCAGCCTAGAGCCTTACTGTTCTTGTTTTTTGTTTGTTTTAAGCACAAAAACTACATCTTGGGTTGACACACCTCAGTTAATAAGAACAGTTGGCAAGAAGTAAAATTTTGGAAGGTGGACTAGATCTTTGTTTTTCTGGTTGTTGTTGGGTTTTGTTTGTTTTTGTTTTTTTGGGTTTTTTGTTGTTGTTTGTTTTGGTTTGTTCTGGTTGGTGTTGTGACCTACATGCTAGGTTCTAAGGCCTGAAGGGGCTCCTTCCTGGCATCAGTTGTGTTAAGGTCTGGAGGCCAACTGCAGTTTAAAAACTAAAGTATGGAATTTTGTGCTTTAAAAAATTATCCTTATCGAGCTTCACTGAGGTTAATTTAGAATTGCTGTGGCCACTTTGAGGATCTTTACCTTAGATAAAATGGTTATTATTAGAAAAGAGGTTATAAAATCTCCCCAAACTAGGGGATGCATCATTTAATTGGCATATAAAAGTTTCTAAAAGAATTACACTTCAATTATCCCTATAAGAATCTTAAGAGTGTGCTAATAAATGCAAGTCTAAAATCAGATTGGATCTAGTGAGGGGCCCTCACTTACTCTTCTGTTTCCTTCCATTGCCTGACTATTTTGAATATACTAGCCCTGTTAATTCTTTCTTCATAAACATCTTCATGACATGTGCCATTTAAGGTAAGGTAATGAACTTGAGGTTCCAGCTTAAGCAGAATTGGAAACTTGGTCTCAAGACAAATTTTGAGTCATTGTAAAGTATTTTTCAGACCTGAAACAAAAAAAAATGTACAGGCAAATTCCAAGTTCCTTGTGTGTAAGGTCCAAGAATCCCTGATTCTGTTAATCTGTCTATGTGACAGTACTGGACTTAGATTGAAATGGTCCCACTAGACTTTGTAGCAATCCTATGAAACATGTCATCCAAGGATGGATAAATAGAAGCTAGAAAAATAAGAAAGTAAATATTAAGCATATTCTTAGATTTTTTAAAGACTAAATATACAGTTCAATCTTCAAACACACACACACACACACACACACACACACACCCCACAATCGCTGTCTGCTGTCATATGTACCTAGAAGAAATATTTCAATAGCTCTGTGGTCTTATTAGCTGATCTGATGAAGTGGCCTTGTCATTCCATTTTGTCAAGGGACTACATACAGAGATAAGCAATTGATTCAAGAAATATCTGTTGAATGGGAAGTGACTCCCCAGATAGAATTATAGCATTTAGCAAAACATTTTGAGAAGACATTAAGACAGGAAAGGAACCACTGTCAAGCAAATTAATGACTGTATATTTACAACTATTCCAAGATATTTGCTCTAATTTTTCTTTCTCTTGAATATGTGGTACACTGTTCACACACACACACATTTGGTTATATAGAAACAGTGTGTGTGAATTTGGGTGTATGTGTGTACCCACATGCATGGGGAGTCTCAAGGTTGAACTCAGGAGTGACTCTGTACCTCTTTGAGCCAGAGCTTGGTCCTAATCTAACACGCCCAGCAGCTTACTCTGGAGATCTAAAACTCTACCTTCTGAGCACTGAAACTGCAGGTGGGTCACTATATCCACTTGGTATTTATGCAAGTCCCAGGGATCCTAATTGCAGTCTTCACATTTTTGTGACAAGCACTTTAACCCCTCAGCCATCTTGCAGCCCATTTGCTCTAACTTGAAAAGACTTTCAGCTTATACCTCTTTGGATAAAGACACTTGTTTCTGTCACAAACAGAAAGGACCCTGAATAAAGGATTATCTCTAAAAACCTAAGCTATACAACAGCTTACTCTAGAGGAGATTGAAATATTGTACACTGTACTAGTCTGCAATCGTATTCTCTACCATGCCCATTAAAAACAAAAATCCAAACAAAAAACATGGACAAGAATGGAAATTTGCAAATGATTTTAGAAGTTGAAAGTAAAACTGTTAGTCCAAGAACTAATGTGGGATGTGTACATATGTATGTGAAGGTGCATGGGAATACTGAGGCCAGAAGGTTTTATGCCTGCTTCTATTGCTCCACAGCATATTTTGTGAGAGTTCATCAACTGACTGGAATAGCTTGTCAGTGAGCTACAGGGATCCTTCTCTCCTCATGTCTAGATCCACCTCACAAGTTTAAGTAGGTGCTAAGGATCTGAATTTGGGGCCTTGTGCTTTCAAGGAGTCATCTCCCTGGCTGTTATTCTAACAGTTCCCATGCTGGGAATCAAAGGCTGGTCCTCTGGAAGAACAGTCAGGGCTCTTAACTGCTGAGTCATCTCTCCAGCCTCAAGGCCTTTCTTAAGAAATACTAATGAAACAAGCAATTTAGACTCAGTTATGCACCAATGGGAGCATTCTTGAAAAAGTCACTGCTCAATAAAGAAGAGCTATGTGCCTCTATTAGAAAACAAAGTGGCATTTTATATGAGTAAATCAGAGGCTGTAGTCCTGAACCTGACACCTGGACAGTCAGGCACATGTATTCTACCTAACTGAGAAAAAACAATTAGTTGACTTGGCCAGATTCAATTTCAAATGTAGGGGCCTTGACCTGGGCTATGTCTTGCTCTTGCTATTACCCTCCTAATAGTCAAATAAGAATTGTCCTTAAATTGCATTCTGTAAAGTGGCTCACTGTTTGTTAGAGGTCACTAGCTCATGGGATGGAACCCATGATAACTGAGCAAGAGAGGAAAAGGAATAAGACCAACTTTGCCCATGGCCATGCTAAACTCACCTGAGAGAATGACCAATGGTAGGACACCTAGTCTGAATAAGCCCTTACCATAAACATCCATCATACTTCACATGAGACTTTAAATTGGCCAGAGAAAGCAAATGAGGCTGTTTTCAAACCAAGCCAATAAATCAGGATTGTAGCCCAAATCTCAGAGACAAGGACTCTAAAGGTCCATTTTCTCTATGTAACCAAGAAAAGCTAATCAGCACCTTTCCTCAGAAACGCAAGTTCTATCCACCAGCAAAATCCTAGGTTTCCCAGGCTAGCATGAACCTTAAAATTCTCAGACAATTAGAAATTGACCCATAAATGCAAATAGCATGACACCTGAAAAGGAATGTAAGATTTAATAGTCAGTCATGACAAGAAATAGCATGCTTTATCATGACAGCTGGGTTCTCACTATTATGCTAAGTCTTTTACAACCTTTGGCTCCAACTCTCCTGGATTGTGCTATGTATTTTCTCTTGGTGCAGGTAGTAGACATTTTTTTCTGATTTTATATTTTGACAAACTGAAAACTGCAAGCTAAATCTGACATCAAGCACCAGTGGGTTAAGGTTCAAATGATGCCAAATAGACTTTGGTATCCCCGGCCCCTAACCCTTTCCTCCATGTTGCCTTCCTTTACATCGGCCGCATGCAGTAATAAAATAAGCTTTTATCACAGCAGTATTGCAACTTGCAGGACAAAGAGCTCATTCTCTTCATCAGTTTTGACAGAAGCTTCCATTACATGCCTCCGCTGGGTACAGAGAATCAGGGTGGTGAAGAATCTGATCAAGAAAAATCATGATGCTGTTATCACAGGAGAGGAATATAGATACTAGAAAACCAAAGCCAGATGCACTTACTTTATGAAAAAGATCAAAGAATTATAATTGAGACAAACACGTGTCATTTTGGGATGACGCAATTAATAGGCAGCATATCAAATTATAAAATAGAACAGCTGTGTTCCATTTAACCACGTCTGGATTATAGTATTCAGTTCTTCATACAATACTTCACATGAGACTTTAAATTGTCCAGAGAAAGCAAATGAGGCTGTTTGCAAACCATGCCAATAAATCAGGATTGTAGCCCAAATCCCTGAGACTAGGACTCTCAGGTCCATTTACTCTATGTAACCAAGAAAAGCTAATCAGTTGATGTGTGCCTGTCATGTTACTAACCTGTGTTATCACAGTCTAGTGATGATCAATCGGTGCACAGAAAGGTGAGGCCAGCTTGGAAGAAAAGGCACAACCTCTCTTTTATATTTGTTTTTTTGGGGAGGGCTTGTTATCTCTGCTAGCCTACAACTTATTATGTTGACTAGGTTAGCCTCAAATTTACATCAGTTCTCTTTTCTCTGCCTTCCAAGTGTTGGAATCATGGGCATACCACTAGCATGCCAAATCTACAAAGTCCCTCTTTCTAAATCAGAATATGGCCTTAGATATTAAGTCTACAATACCAAGAGGGCATTGTTCAGTCAGGGTGTCTATTGTTGTGATAAAACAACATGACTAAAAGTACCTTGAAGAGGATAGGGTTTACTTTGCTTACACTTCCAAGTCATAGTAGATAAAAGAAATGCAAGGCAAGAACTTGGAAGCAGGGGTTGATGCAGACATCACGGAGTGATGTTTACTGGCTTATTCAACCTGCATTCTGGTAGAACCTAGGACTACCAGCCCAGTGGTGGAACCACCCACAATGGGCTGACATTCTCACATCAGCCACTAAGAAAACACCCCACAGGCTTGCCTGCCGCCTGATCTTCATTTCCTTCCTTCCTTTTTTCCTTTCTTCCTTCCTCTCTCTTTTCCTTCTTTCCTTTCTCCTTCCTTCCTTCCTTCCTTCTTTCCTTCCTTTCTTTGTATTTTTTGTCATTTTTTCATTTATTTCACATACCTACTACAGTTTCCTCTCCCTCCCCACTCCCATCTACTCCCTTCCCCTTCCATTTCCCCTCCTCTATTTCCATTCAGGAAGGAGCAGGTCTCCCATGGACTTGAACAACGCATGGCACATCAAGTTGAGAAAGGACCAAGCATCCCCCTGCATCAAGTCTGGGAGAGGTAATCCAACAGAAGAAACGGGTTTCCAACAGCCAGCTAAGTGCCAGGGACAGGTCTCAATTTCATTGCTAGGAACCTTACAAAGAGGCCAAGCTATATAACTATCATACACATGTAGAGCGTCTAGGTTGGTCCCATGCAGGGTCCCTAACTGTTGGTCCAGAGTCCATGTCTTCTCAGATGTCTCTAGCCTGTGCAAGTTGACATAAAAACTAGGCAGCACAGGCATGCTTGCGGTTTAGTAGCTTGAAGGTGGCCAACATAATTCTTTGCTTTCCTTGAAAAAAGTGAATCAAAAATACTGACAAGTTGGGCACAGTGGTGCTCTCTTTCAATCCCAACACTCAGGAGGCAGAGGCACGCATATCTCTGTGAGTTCAAGGCCAGCTTGGTCTACATAGTGAGTTACAGGACAGCCAGGACTATGTAGACAGACAGTGTCTCAAAAAATAAACAAACAAAACACTCATAACTAATTTTAGAGCCACATTGTGTAGAGGAACAATTTGCAAGATCTTCCAGGGCCATAAGGACCACACATTATTCTCTTTCAGTCCCAGATCTCATGACAGTAGTATATTCACTCTAAGATACCATCTATTCAAATCCAGTATGGCACTCTCCGAAATATTCCCTTAGCACGGAGAAGAAGAGAATGAATTCCCAGAGAGCAGAACTGACAATGGATGTGGAGGCTCAAGGGAACTTCACAGATGAGTGAGAGAAAGAACCTTGTGACTGGATGGGGGCTCCTTGGGAGACAGAGAACAAACTCTTTCTACTCAGGGTCAAATGAGCATAGTTACACAGCCCAAAAGCAAGGTCACCAGATGACATGTAAGTCCCTACAGTGTAGTTCTAGCCTGACCGTATGTTTAGGGGGAAATACTCTCATGTAAAGAGCCTTTAAAGAATTGTGGTTTTGCCATGGATATTTCTCAGCAATAAATCCCACTGGAACACTGCCTGCATGATGTTATTTAGGACAGTTAAGGGAGATTTTGGAATTACTGCGATGCCATTTAAATTCATTATCTAATGCTAATTAAAATGATCTGTTTCTCTGTCACCAAGGAAAATCTTGTTAGGGAAACTGATGAGCTGAGGCGAGTTGTTAGCGAGCTGGGAACACGGTATCTCAGAACTCTCAGAACAGCCTATTGAGGGAGGATTAACCTGCACCTGGCCTTGGGCAGGTCCAAAGAGCATCTAGGCATTTAAAGAACACTGCACAGCACAGCAGAGCTGCCTCCAAGTCTAACCCAGGAACTTTGGATTCAGCTCTGCAATCTCTCTGGAGGGCTAGACTAGTGATTTCCAACCTTGAAAGCCACAGCAAATTCATCAAAGGTATTTTAATATTCCAAGTATCCAATGCCCTACCTTAGGCAATTACCCAAGAATCCCTGAGAAATAGGCTAAGCTCTTTAGAGGACTTCAAAGTCAGGTGAGATTGCCTATTCCTGCATTAAGGGGACTCTGTGATCCTCTTAAATTCCAGGACTCATCGTCATTTTCAAACTGAATGATGGGAAGCCACTGGCTTTTTTTTTTTTTTTTTTTCCCTCATTACCTTCTTTCAGGTTCAGGTGCTGGCTATGATACTAAATCTTCATAGTCAGCCTGACAGAATCTAGAATGGCCTGGGAAAATCACTTCTGGGTATGTTTGTGAATGCATTTCCAGAGAAATTTAACTGAGAAGATCCTCCCTGAATGTGGGCAGCACATCTTATGGGCTGAGGTCCTAGATCAAATATAAGGGGGTAAAGAAATTTAGCTGGGCAGCAGCATTCCTGCTTCCTGATTGCAGAGGCATAGGGACCAGCTGCATTATTACACTTTTGCTGCCACAGTTAGCTCACCATAAATCTTCCCTTTGATGGCAGACTAACCTATCAAACCGAGTCATGATAAAACTTCCTTTCCTTAAGTTGCTATAGTCATGTATTTCATCACAGAAAAAGAAAAGTAACCAGCATACTGGCTTTTATTCTGACTGAGCTGCACTCCTGTGAATATCTGCTGGGCACCAAGTGCCTGTCTTGGGCATCTTTATACATGTCGAGCACATTCCTGGTTGTCTGGGTACATTTGACACATAAATGGTGCAGTGGGAAGCAACTCAGTGTGCAATTTTGCCTTGGCTTTTTGGCTTTATGACTGACTTTGAGGAACGTTTTAGCCATTTTACTGTACTTTTTTTTTTATCAGAACAAGAAGAGTGAGCTATAAAATGTCAATAATAACAGAATGTCCTGAACAGCAGTGGCTTATGCAAAGGAGAAAGAAAACATCTTCAACAAATGGTGCTGGCATAAAGAATGCAAATAGATACATATTTATCACCCTGCAGAAAACTGAAGTAAAAATGGATCAAAGACCTCAACATAAATCCAGTTTCACTGAACCTGATAGAAGAGAAAGTGGGAAATAGCCTTAAACACACTGGCACAGGAGATCACTTCCTAAATAAAACACTAGTAGCACAGATGCTAGGAGCAACAAATAATAAATGGAGCCTCCTGAAACTGAGAAGCTTCTGTAAGGCAAAGGGCACAGTCAAAAAGACAAAACAACATCCTACAGAATGGAAAAAGATCTCTACCCAAATCCCACTTCCGGAATTAAAAAAATTAGATATCCAAAACCTAAATAATCGAATTTTAAAAATGGAGAACAGATCTAAACAGAGAATTCACAACAGAAGAATCTCAAATGGCTGAAAGACACTTGAGGAAGTGTTCAGGGTCTTTATCCATCATGGAAATGCAAATCAAAATGACTCTGAGATACCATATTACACCTGTCATAATGTCTCAGATCAAAAACACTAATGGTAGCCTATGTTAGAGAGGATGTTGAGAAAAAAGAACACTCTTCCATTGCTGGTGGGAATGTAAACTGTACAGCTGCTCTGAAAATCAGTATAGCAGCTTCTCAGAAAATTGGAAATCAGCCTTCCTCAGGAACCAGCAATATCACTCTTGGGCATATACCCAAAAGGTGCTTAACCATAACACAAGGACACTTGCTTAACTATGTTCATAGCAGCTTTATTCATAATATCCAGAACCTGGAAACAACCTAGATGCCCTGTTGGTTTCACACCTGAGAACAGACACACTACCAGCTGCCACACTAGTGTTTATCTGGGAAGTTGCTGGGCGGGTACAAGGGAAGAGAAGCAAAAGAAAAAGGAACAAGCTTCCTTGTGGCTTCTCATAAGAGAATGAGTGGGCACAGATTTACATAGTCATGCCTAGGGGCGTGCCCTCTGTACAAGGCATGCTTTGCTGGCACCATGACTATCACACTTATCATGTAGCTGCTACGTATCCAGAATTCTTACATCTCATCCTTATGTTTATTATGAAAAAGAAAGCCAGGTTTATGTAGGGGAAGCTGGGTTGGACTGGAACAGGGTTGGCAATCTCTTAAGGCTGCTTCAAGCTGTCTTAAGGGCAGAGTTTGTCTTTTTAGAAAATGAGAGCTGTGTCTTCTGTCAGTCAATCTGCTGGCTTTTGCAGCTCATTTCCTGAAGTTCAGATGAGTTTAAGGCACGGTATGATGAATTTTGATTTTCTGGAGCTCAGAATAAAACTAAAAGTTAGTGAGAGAACCTTGGGAAGTAATAGAATTCAGATGATATGATGAAAGTACTCTGCTATTATGGGGTCTGGAAGTCAGATTAAGAGAAGAGAAAAAAAAGATCTGAAATTGGGACATATTCAACCTTAAGTACGGCTTTTGTCTATACTTAAAAAAACCTTTAGGTAGCTGTTTTTGTGTTTCTTCCTTCTAGGGGACTACAGTGGCTAGTGGCTGCGCAATAAAGTTTGTGGGGTTTTGCTGCATCTGGGGATGGGAAGAGATTAAAATGTCTCATGTTTTTTGTTAACCCATTGCTGAGATTAAAATGGCTTCTGGTTTCTTTTCTCAGGTCCTGGGGAGGGGAGCCAGGAACAGTCTCTGTTTTACCTGTTATCAGCTCTAAAAATAACTCCTGGTTCATTTTCTCTAGTCCTCAAGGGGTGGCAGTCAACTGTTTTTCAGTGGTAAGATGGCTTCTGGGTTTCTCCATTCTCCAGGAGTTGGAGGGTTAGTCTGGGGGGAAGGGAAGAGTGAGGCCACAGAATACCTCAGAGCCTTTTGTTTGCCAGTAACCATTTCGACCTCAGCTCTAAGAAGCAGGCTGGAATGGAAAACTCAGAGATGGGGAATTTTAGGGAAAAGTGTGTAGCGAGAGAAGAATTCTGGGTGTCCTACACTTGGGGGTCCACCTGGGAGTCTGGAAGAGGGTATGTGGGACTAGAGTTGACAGAGTGGATAGCAAGAGAAGCAAGGGAGCAGCTGGAGGGGCTGAGTCTGGACTCAGGAGAATGTGGTAACTAAGAGAAATTAAAGCTCCTACTTTAGCTAAAAAAAAAAAAATCTCTTCCCATTAGGGGTATGGGACAGGTTGGCATGACCAAAACTGAGTGGGTGATAGGGATATCTCTAAAAATACAATTAAGTGGCAGTGTCTGATGAGGCCAGAATTATTTACCTCCCATCCCAACAAGGGAGAAGCTAATAAAGAAGCAGAACCCCAAAACTCCTGCAGGATTGAGAGTGTGGCACTGGTGTCCATGAGGAAGGAGATGGACCATCCTGATACTATTATGACTACCCAAGGTTCCCTTTTTGTGATGATGGTGGTCAGGTTACAGAAGCCCGGGCAGCATCAATCATCCATGGCCAGGCCTAGAAGAGCAGCCGAGGAGTGATCCGTGTATAATATCCCCTGGCAAATTGGGGCTTGGGGACAGTCACTAGACCAGTGTTTCCCAGGCCACCTAGGATAAGGCCTGGGTGGCCTCCACAAGACTGGGCAAAAAGCAAGACCAGTGGCCAAGGTGGTCACACTTAAAGCACACATTGAGAGGTCTAGGTCTCCTTCCCACTAGAGGAGGCAAAAGAGCTGATCAAATAGCTTTTGCCAGCAGGAGGTATTTTTCCAGGCATGTTTTCTCATTTCTCCTGTGATATACCTAAAAGGCCAGCACTAAGATAGGTATAAACACAGGTATAAACCTGTGGAGTCAGTGGTCCCCTCTCAAGAGATCAAAGTGTAGCTCTGATGTTGGGGTATCTCTGGGTAAAAAATGGGTCATAAGAGGTTTGCCTTCCCTTAGCCCTCTCAGGATCTAAGTTAGTGTACTCTGAGAGAGCATTTGTGAAGCATTCCAAAAACTGGGATGGATTCTCCTATTTATCCTGTACTATCTCTTGCATTTTATTTATTTATTTATTTTAAATTAGAGTATCCCTATGCAGTAAGCAGGTCACAAAATTGTCTCTGGCTAAGACCCCCTTGGTGTATTGTAATTTCAGTGGGGTCTACATCTGGAACAGCCTCGACTCCCAGGGGTGTGCTGCATTTGTCTGATAAACCTCATTTACATGAGTTCTGGCTTATTCCCAAACTTGCCTTTGCTCTTCAGGGAGGAAATTATTTGTCGGGATAGTATATATATCATGAAAAGTGAGATCATAAGATTGAGTAATATATTGAAATTCCTTTATAAAGATGGTAGAGTTAGAACTATAAGAGCCCTTTTTTTTTTTTTTTGCCGCCTGAGAAAGTTCTGACAGAGAAAATGAAGCATAAACTTTCACTATCCCATCTATACCAGGCACTTCACCTTTGTGAAAAATGTTATCATCAAAGGAGATGACTAGCAATGTTGCCAAAAGACAAAACCTCCATCCATGAATTCCTGTGTATTCATTGGGCATTGCAATATTGTGGTCAAGAAGTCTGATGTGGAGGCAATCTTCTCAAAGTATGGCAAAGTTGTGGGTTTCTCTGTGCATAAGGACTTTGTCCAATATGTTAACAAAAGTAATGCCCCTGCTGTTGTAGCTGGAGAGGATGGCAGGATGATTGCTGGCCAGGTTTTAGATATTAATCTGGCTGCATCCCCAAAAGTGAACCAAGGAAAAGCAGGTGTGAACTGATCTGCAGCAGAGAGGTATAGGCCAGTACCATAACACTCTTCTTCATCCCCACTAATCAGTTCCTTATTTGATTTGGACCACGACTTTCAGTGAGATTATTATGACAGGATGTACAGTTATCCAGCACATGCTCCTCCTCCTCATCCTACTGCTTGAGCTGTGGTGCCTTCTAAATGCTAGTGTGTCTCTGGATTCAATTTGAAGAGTGGACAATGGGGATGTTCGTCTAAGTCTGGAGAGTTGAACGATGAAGACCTTCAGATCATTAAGGAGGAGCTAACTCAGATAACACAAAGAGTGGCTTAGCTGCTGGAAAGCTTGAGGAAAAGCTGAAAAAAGGACAAAGCAAACAAGCAGACTTGTCCTTCTCATCTCCAGTAGGGATGAAGATGAAAAGTCGGAATTAGAGCACAGTGCTGCCTCTGTGAAGGATGAGACTCTGTGAGGATGGAGTCTGAGGCAGGCGCACATGACTCTGCTGAGGACAGCGGCTGGCTGGATGATGATGAAAATGAAGACGGGGAGATGACCAGCAGGAGTTGATCAAGGATGATGGAAAAGAGGCTGAGGAAGGAGAGGATGATAGAGGCAGCACCAATAGCAAGGATGATTCTTAAACACATAATGGGGCTTAGAAATCTTACCTCATTATCCATTTACCTAGGCTCTTATGAGAAATCAAAGTAACAGCAGATGCTCTTGCCTAGTATCCTCAGCACACACTCACTGTTCGCCCTCTCCTTCCCCATCCTCTTTCATTGATTTATAATTGCTCTGCGCCTAGTTCCATTTCCACTTCCTTTGATGCTTCTTAATAGTTTTGTTAAGTCTTACCCTGTATGTTTTGCTTTTACTTTTGATACCCCCCCTGGACTTAACAATTAGGATGTATAGTTTTTATCAACTGTCTCTTGTGATACAGGGAGTACAGTTCTTCCCATTCATATGATTTCAGTAGTTGCTTCCCTAACTGCAGAGGCATCCCATTTACTGGTAACCCTGAGAGCAGCTTTGCATTAGAGGTGTTTTACCCCACATGAGTGAGGCTGTTCAACACAAAAGTAAGCATGTATTTTTGTGAATGAGAGTTGGCATGTCAAATGCATCTTACAGGAAAAGAATGTAATAGTCGTAACATTTGCTTTCTAAAGTTAATACCATGGGTTTTGTGAACAGCCTGATGTTTGGGATCTTTTTCTCAAAAATAAATAATTCCTTAGTAAACTAGGAATTTGAAGGAAGAAATTTAAAAAACAAGAACAGGAAGAGTGAACTATAAAACATCAATAATAACAGAATGCCCTGAACAGCAGTGGCTTATGCAAGGGAGATGTTACTTCCTATCATATAGTTTCAGTTTTCACTAGTATCATCCACATCAATTTGGAATTTGTTAGAAATGTCAGTTCTTAGACTTCAAACTAAATCTGTACAATTGAAAACTTTTTGGGTAGGATACAGTCCTCCATGAATTCAAGAACCACTACATAAGAAATCGAGGAGGCCACTCAAGGAAAGTCTTGCGGAACCAAGAAGCTTCCAGTGGCCCATACTTTCTTCTGCCATATGAACCTTGTTCTGAGGTTCACAGGACAGCTGTTGAAGCTCAGTTGTCACAGCTGGGTCTAAGTAAGTAGAATGAGGAGCTCTTACTCTGCTTTAGAGTGACTTTAGTGTTAGGACACAGCACTGCCTCTCATGTTAAACTCCAAAAATAACAACAAAACCAAGACACTATTCTGTGAAAAAAGCTTGAAATGACTGTTATTGGATATTTGACTACCTAGAAAAAAGGGTGGTGATGGGGTATGTGTGTGTGGTCTTTCTCTGTATGGCCTCTCTCTCCCCCGCCCCCGTGTGTGTGTGTATGTGGTGCTGTGGGGGCTATATAATTATAGCCCATCTTGCAGACCAGAACCCACATAAATGCTATCTAGGTCTAGTAGCCTGCCTATAATTCTGATCTCAGAACATCAGGACAAGCCTGCTAGCAAGACTAGCCACATTGGTGAGTTATAGATTTTACCAAGAGATCCTACCTCAATGAATGACATTGCAAGACTGATGGAGAGTGATACCAAGCCTAGCCCTCCACATACAAAATGCACCCACATATTTGTAACCACTCCCACTCACCCCCTACCACACCCCACTCACACACACATACATTACACTTGAAAAAGTGTGCATACATGGAAATTAAATATTTAAGGGCCTGTTTCTGGGGTCTTGAGAGAATAAACCAGTTTTCTATTGTCATCAGTAATGCAAAAATGGCAATAAGGAAAAGGAACCTATGTGCACTATATATGCATGTAGAGTATTCTAAACTCACGACACCATGGTATCTTGGTTCTTTTTCACCGTTCTATGGGAAATTGTTATTCATTTTAAAGATGAGAAAAGTGGGGGCTGGAGAGATGGCTCAGCGGTTAAGAGCACCGTCTGCTCTTCCAGAGGACCCGGGTTCGATTCCCAGCACCCACGTGGCAGCTAACAACTGTCTGTAGTTCCAGTTCCAGGCAAACACCAAGGCAAATAAATAAATAATAAATAAATAAAGTTTTAAAAAAAAAAGAAAAAAAAATGAGAAAAGTGGAGCTGAAGAGGTTGTCAAGGTACATTCTACTTTACCTTTTGTGACTATGATAAAACCTTGGCCAAAAGCAACCTCTGGAAGTAGGAAAAGGGTTTATTTGGCTGATACACACCACACTCCATCATGGCTGGCACAATCCACAGTGGTCTGGGCCCTCCTACGTTAGTGAGAGTGCTGACTACTTGTATGTCAACTTGACACAAGCTAGAGCATCTGAAAGAAGGGACCACCAACTGAGAAAATGCCTTTATAAGATTGGGCTGTCGGCACGTCTGTAGGGCATTTTCTTAATTAGCAATTTCTGTGGTTCTGCAGGTGTGGGTGGGTGGTACCTCCCTGGGCTAATGGTCTTGGATGGTGTAGGAAAGCAAGCTGAGCAAGCCATGGGGAACAAGCCAGTAAGTAAGCAGCACCCTCCATGGCCTCTGCATTCGGTGCTGCATCCAGGTTACTGCTCTGCCTCACTCCTGGTTTGAATTCCTGCCTTGTCTTCTCTGAATGGACTGTAACTTGAGATACATAAGCCAAATGAACCCTTTCCTCCCCTAGTTATGGCCATGGTTTCATCACAGCCAAGAGTAATTCTAACTATGGCAGGAATTAAAATCATGTCTCAGACATGTTGACAAGTCACACTGACAGAGGCAATCACGAAACGGAGGTGTCCTTTTCACAGGTGAATTTGTTTCAAGCTGGTAAAAACTACCAGGCATAACCGGTGTTCATGAATAGAAAGCAATGGAGATGGATTGAGAGCAGGAAGGTCATCATCAAGTGTGCATTCTTCATCTCAGAGCTATGCCACCATGACTGTGGAAGAGATGAAGAGGAAGTCCCGCCTGGTGCTTTACAACATAGCTCATTAGCAAGAACATCATTGATTTAGCCAGCACTTGATGATATAACAGTTTGTGATGCTGCTCCCACCTGCTCTCTAAAAGTCTGGAAGGTTGTAATAATATATTGTCAAACAGGTCCATAAAAAAATGCCTGCACAGTTAAGAAGCATTGAGCTAGTACAAGGCAGCATGGAGCTCAGAGTTCTGTGCAATTTAGGATCCTTTTTTTGGAAAGAAATGCTAACCCATGAAAACTAAATTTTGTAGTGTGAGCTCTGAGTTCACAGGAAGGGCTTTATCGGGGTCACTGGCAATGTGTCTCCAGCCTAAGACTTTCTTGCCCAGCACTGCCTGCTGATAGCACCAAGGACACAGGGAAGGTCATCATTGTCAGGTGATGGGGACCCTTTCATCTGGATGAAGCATTGGAGATTATATTGATAAGTGCTTCTCTAACTTTGGTTTATTGTTTTCTAGCCACATCACGGTTACAAAACTCAAGCTCCAAATCTGAACACATTAAGCAGATACAATAGGGCTGACTTGGTTGAGCTTTGGGGGATGGGAGTTCTAGATCCCAATCTGTTCTGCCCTAATCCTGCTCCACTCAGCTGCTGATGCATCCTGCAGAAGCAGGGCTCCAGGGTCTGGTCTGAAAACCACCTGATGTATCTCAAGATCCCATTCTTATGGAGGATAGAGTGAAGACTCAGAAAGTTTGACTAGCTCAGCCCAAGCCACATGCTGATGTAATGAGGAAGTAGACTTAGAACTCTTGTCTACATACAGATCTTACATTGTACTATAACAATGCCTTGACTCTTATGCCACATTTCAGAGCCTTTTACCAAGGTATCTCTTGACTTATCCCCAGAACAGAGTCATTAGTAGGATAAGTAGAATAGACTCATACCAGGTATTGCCTCATATAGGAAAAGTCAGAACATCTCTCCCTCACTGTGGCCCAGGAAGGTGGGGATCCCTTCCCTTAGTCACAGCTCTCACTGAAGGCCACTGCCTTGTACAGGTCCTGTCTGCCTTTACCTTATACTGTACCACTGACAAAGTCCCTGGCATAAACATGGAAGACATGAGGCAGGGAAGAAAACTAAGAGAAACACTGGCTCCAAGGTACATGAACTATAATTCATCTTTAGATAGCTATGGCTATAGGGCCGAGGGCCCCTCAGGATATGTTGATAAAGTCCACATGCTCACTGAAGCACACCCACCTGTACATTTTAAGTTACCCAAAATATTTACATAATATACATAACCTAACATAAATTTTGTGCAATTTTTTTTATCACTTAAGACATGTCAAGAAAAAAGTCTACACATGTTTAGCACATGCCTGTGCACAAGTATTCATGATGGAGATGGAGGCCAGAGGACATTATCATGTGTCTTCCTCAATTGCTCCGTCTTATCTACTGAGGTGGAGCTTCTTTCTGCTCTGGAAGGGCTCATCTGTTTGACAAGTCTAGCTGGCCCACAAGCTCTGGATCCTCTTCACCTCCCCTCCCTAAGCACTGGGACTTGTATGTTCTCACACTCAATGTTTTACATGGGTGATAGGGGATCTGAACTCAGGCCTTCCTGCTTTTGTGGTAAGCACCTTACCAGTTGTCCCATCCCTCCAGGCCCTGCACAAAAACATTAAAAAATATTTTTTTCCAAGGTTTGGGAGTAGAGCTCAGTTGGTAAAGTGTTTGCCAGGCATGCACAAGAGGAGCTTATTTTTCTCATTTGGAAAACAGTTATCATCTGGCTTATATTTCCTGGGTCTGTGCCCCAGCAACACAAACTGGGGTTTGTTGGTACTATTGTGCCCATGTAGCAAAACCCACAACAAGACCATGGGGCTGACCACTCAATGCAAAAACAAAGGTTTCTTTATTTGAGCCCAGGAAAAGATTTCTTCCAGCACTCCAATTATAGCGTGTGAAGAAGGAAGCCCTGAGCCCTGATAGCAAAAGGCTTATATAGAGAAAAACCACAAGCAGGGAGCTGTATGTCTTGACATTCTAGGATTGAGTAAGTTGGTACAGAGTGGGGTAATCTTTTGAAATTATTGGCCAGGATATAGGCATGAAATTGCTAATGGTTATAGGATGCTAACAGGATTTATGGCAAGATATGAGATGTCTGCAGAGAGACAGCTGGCTCTTGTTAAATGTTACTACCGTGTCTCCCGTTTGACTGTGTCTGGGATGTTCGCTTTGATTCTGCTATCACAGCACATATTTGGGGCTTGAGTTCAGTCCCTGGTCACCATATGGAGGCCTGTTCTCAGGATGGTGTTGGTTCTACTCTTTCAGTATAAACCTGTAATCTCAGTATTTGGGAAGTAAAGGCAGAAGGATCAGAAATTACAGGCCAGCTAGAGATACACAATAGTCTCAAAACTATCTTTGATCCTCAGTTGGCTGAATCTATATACACAGAGAGCTGACTATGAGTATAGAGAGAATGACTATATGTAAATATAGAGGGTGAAAAGAAAAAAAGTCAAAGAAACCATCCCAAAAGCCCCAGGGAGAGCTAAGGAAATACATGTAGGCAGGAAGACACTTGCTTTTCTAGCTTTCATTTTTATTGCTGACTGACTTAAATATGAGCTGCAAACTTATTCCTCCCCACTTACTGGGACTTGATGCCTTTTTTTGACTGTGCTTCTCTGGTCTTTGCCTTAAACAGCTTCTATAGAGAAATATTTTAGTTGTTTCTCATTTTCTAGAATATCAACCCCCCACCTTTAGTCTTGAAACAAATGTTCCTTGCATGTTACATGCTTTTCTTGATTCAAACAATTCTACCACAGTTGTATAAGGAAAAGTTCCCTGACATAGGCCTTCTATTGAGAGAAGTCTCCTGCTTTCCTCAATTATAAAACTGCAAGGAACAAATTTCAAGGCAGAAAGCATCTTTAATATTCCTCAGCATGGTAGTTTGAATAAGAATGGCCCCCAGAGGCTCATACATTTAAACATTTGGTTCCCAGTTGATGGGCTGTTAGGATGGAAGCGAGGCCTTGTTGAAGTTGGTGACTTGGAAGTTTCATAAGCCCATGCCAGGCCCACTCTTGTCCTCTTTCTGCTGAATTATTGTGGATCCTCGATAAGCCTTTAGCTACTGCTCTAGCTCCATTCATGTCTGCCTGCCTGCCCACCATGCTTTCTGCCATGATGGACTAGCCCTCTGAAACTGTCATGAAGCCCCCAATTAAATGCTTCTTTCTACCGGCTGCCTTGTCATGGTGTTTCATCATAGCAACAGAACAGTAACTAGGACACTCAGTAACTGAAAATATCACTCTTAAACATTTTCTTCAAAACAAACTTAAATGCAATCTGAATGCAAAAAAAAAAAATTAGCTCTTCACAGCATATCTATACCTGCACTGCTGATGATGCCACAATAGCAGTGGGAAGTCTGCTTTTCCTATTTGGGAATCAGTTATAGTCTTTTACCAGGGCCAGATGTTGTCTAGATTTTGTTGAACAGAAAGGTTGCAAAATAACATAATTACATCTAAAACACCGAACACAGAAACAATAAACCACAGAATTGAAACTGAAAAAGAAATTTCCATCCTCACACAAACATACAATAGGTCACAGATTTACATAACTTATCAATGAAAAAATAAGCAAGATGGCATAGTAAGTTTGGCAGACTGAAATCACACGCATGCGCGCGCGCGCACGCGCGCGCGCACACACACACACACACACACACACACACACGATGGTCCTAGAATAAGATGGCACATTTAGATCAACATGGATAAATTCTAGAGGCCAACTCATCTCAGGAGTTTCCTGTGCTGTTGGAGAGCCAGTGTTTGCAGTTCTACACGACATATTGGTCTCCACTTTTCCAACAGTGTCTCCTTTAGAAAGACTGATGCCCAGTGGCCAGGCAGACAGCTCTAGCATGCTTGAATATATCAAATCTGAATCTTTCTTTTAAACCTGCAGTCTATAACCCTATAACCCTGTAATACAGATCCAAAACTAGTCTAGGAACATCTGGCCGCCCGATGTTTGACAAGATATCTTTACACACACAGCCTCTCTGAGCCTGACAGAGCATGCTGAGATCTTCAGGTACTCCTGCCTTCATACCGAGGAATGGAAGGCTCTGGAGATCAACATTCGCCCACATTCCTGGTCAGCATCAAGGTCATTCTGCACTAGCAGATTTGAAGACAGACCTGGGGGTGGGGCTTGCTTACATTCAGCAACTCTGCTGCCCACTAAATACTAAGTGAAAAGGTTAACACAGGCACTGTGCTTTATAAATGAAAAGACGAGATCAAGATCACCAGCAGGCTAGTTGACAGACCTCTGAAGTAACCACTTCTCCGAAGAAATCCAAGGTATTTATGCTACAAATCACCACCTGGGGTTAGTCTGCCTGGCCTCCAGACACTGACTCAAATTTGACCTCTGGCGACCAACACTACAAGGTGACAAGAAGACCCCACTTCTCTGCTGTACCTACATCTACTGACCCTCGAAATGACCTCATTTTACTCCCTTCCTTTTCCCCATAGAAACAACCTCCCTCTACCAAGTGTTTCTCTACAGCACTGACTTAATGGTATTGGAGTTGATAGACTTCCCAGGAAGGTGTTATGACAGGCAACAGCTCAAGGTGCTATTTCTATCAGGGTTATTTGCATTTCAAAAGGATTCTATTTGGGCTCAGATGATTTCCCTCAGGCTTTCTAACCCGTAGGCAGAAGTGACTGGAGGGGACGTCAGATCTGTTCTTCCCCTAGACAATAGCTGAGGCAGTTAACACCTACCTTCAGGGAATCCTGTGCTCAGGGAAGAAGAGGTAGAAAGGCAGTTAGGTTCTGCCTCCAAAGGCTAGAGAGTTCATTTCACTTGGCAAGTGATAAGTGTCAAAGCTCTCACAGGGCCTTTTGAATAGTTCCCAAACTCAGTGATTCTACCTTTGGGTAGGAAGCCAGGCCTGAGAATGATCCTTGACTGGCTGGGGAAGACTTGGGGGATGGGCTGGGTCCAGTTCTAAGTGTTTCACATACAAACATTTAACCTACACAAAGTAAGGAGAAACAGAAGCTGAAGTTGAGCAAACTCTGGACAGCCAACTGAACTACAAAGCTTCACATCAGTCACTCCAGGCTGCTGTTCCCAGACAATTGCCTTTATTGCCTCTCACTTCACCTGGTTTTCATCTTCTGTGTTGCAAACAGTTTCCAAAGACATGCCTTCTCACCCTGCTAACCCCTAGGAAGGTCCAGTAATAAAGATTTCAAAGACTGAAAAGCTAATCCAGAAGAGCAAACCAGACTGCTTCTGAGAAGACAACAAGTGGCCGAATACTGAGCCCTCACACACTATGAGTTGTCATCTTACGCCATCACTGAGGAGGAAAAAAAAAGCTGCCTTCCAAATATCAGTCATATTAATACATCGCTGTTAAGATGCAAACAAAAAGATTTGTTGCGGTGCTTTTCAGGTGTGCAGAATGAAGTGATCGAGTATGGCAACCCCTGTGCAAGCAGCTGCACTCAAGGGTCACAGCAGCCTGGGATTAGGACTGGAGAGCATCGTTCACCATTTTGCTCACAGAAGCTGCAGAACTCAAATGTTCTAGATTCTGACTGCATGCTATTAAGCAGATTGCTTTGGTTTATTAACAGTGGTTCCCCAAAGAATCAATTGTTGTGGTTTTAGGGACCTGTGGTTATGATTCCTAGGGTGGGGCAGGCCTCCTTTTTCTCACCCAAGATAACCATGAAACTCAACTGCTGGCAAGGTGCCAGATAGACAAACACATGTGCCGGGAAGGCTGTTATTTCCAGCAGACTCATGTTTATTGGTTTAAATACTGACATACAAATGACAGAATGGTTGATCTGGTCCAATGCTTCTTAAACACATTCCTACTGTGACGCTGGCCTCGAGTCCCATAGCTGCCTGCTGTTGAAGCAATCACATCATCCACATCACTGGCAGATGCATGGACAGGGCTAGGAATATGAGCATGATAAGTTCTATTTAAAAGCAAGAGTCTGTTTTCAAGCATCTGGAAGTGATTTAAAATATCTAAATTATTCATTATGCTTAATTGTAGTCATTAAGAGCACAAAGTCAGATGATTCTCATGACCTTAGCAGACCACTATCACCTCCTACCCAAACAGTCAACACATGAGAAACTCAGACAACCTTATTCTCCCAAGATGTAATTAAGAATAGGACATGGGCCAAAATATCTTATTCCCACATCTTTGCAGCTCTATTCATCTACAGGCTTACAAACACGCTTACCAGCTGGATAAAATATTGTAAATGAGTAAGACACTTTATTTTTTTAATGGAAGAGTACAAAGCACCATTCTTTGTCAGCTCCAGCCCCAGCAATGGCTCTGAAGTCACTGTTTGGAGCAGAATCATGTGCACAACACTTGTGTTTTGCAGGCTAATGAATGTAGAACAGCCACTTTGTACTACCCCTAAAAACAGACAAAACAAATAGCACACTGCATCTCCTGGCTGAGATAACTTGCTAAAATCTGAAGAATTCATCTAGACACGATGGTGCTTTCCTTGGTAGCTAGGTCCTGGAAAACTGCCTAGGGAGGCAAGGAAGGTAAGACAGACACAGGTGAACGGGAGGGTGGATTACTGAATACAGCTGAACAATTAGCCAGCTTGAACCAGTCTCCAGGGAGGGCTGTGTGCCACTGGGGCCAAAACACTGAGATCATTGACATGGATGGCCATGCCCATGTCAACAATCCATTAAAGTTCCTTGTTCTTTTCAACACAGGCTATGGGATTTGGCACACTTTGGTGGTGTCTCAGATTATAAAGAAGTGAAGGAGAGCATGGTATGGAGAAGGAAGAGAGCCTCCAATAGAGACCAGAGAGGAGGATTGGGAAAGTGTCAAGGCAAAGCCAAACAGAAATATCCACCATAAATACAGCATCCCGAGAGCCAGATACAGCACATCCTAGAAAGAAAGAACTTCACTGGAAGGGAGGGCTGAGAAAGTGGAGATAATAACTCACAAAGAAAGTCAAAGAAATAAAAACCAATCTAAAATAGCATCAAACCTTGGGGACTGAGCCAGGAGGGCTGGGGTCTGGCTGAGCTGTTAAAGGCTAGACTAAAAATTAAAAACAAATAAATAAGAAAAAGCGGGGGGGGGGGGGGGGAGAAGACCACAGACAATGAGACAATACACCTTCCGGAATGAAGGATTTGGCTTTTCTCACTTAAATGCAAGAGACATGCATCACATACCTATGCATATGACCCTGGAATGAAGATAGAGGACTTAAAAAAAAATTCTACAACTTTTCCTTTCACCACCCCAAAGGCTACCTATAAAATATCAAAATGTCACTTACAATGCAATTTTGTATACTACAGACAAGACAGTTTCAGAATTCTGATTAAATTGGCCTTATATATATGAATTCTCCATTCAGTTAAAACTGTCAAAGGCAGAGCTTTGGACTTGTCAGTACTCTGATTTCACAGGCATGCTTTCACAGAAAGCCTTCTAGAGGCTGGGACTCATTCAGGGTAGTGTTAAACAAGGAATAAGCAAAATGGATTTCCCACAGGTGATGGTGATGGCGGTGAGCATGGGATTCTACAGGACATGCAGAAAGCAAGAAGTCTCTCCAGATGGGACCACTGACTGACCTCAAATGCTGGGCAGTGTGCAAGGCTAACAGTATTCTGAACCAGGCTAGCTCACTGGGCTGCAAATTTCTGCACCGGTATTGAATTTACAAATGAAAATGAGGAATTTGCTTTCCCATGTCATCAGGAGTTCAAGGCTAACTTAGTTCCATCTGACTCAGACAGCAGCTCAGTATCATGACAGTTCTCAATTCTTTTGCTCATCATGCTCAATATGTCTGCTATCTTTTCTTATACTTCCAAGACAATCTCCTGTAGTCTGATGTTTCTGGTCTATCTGGCCCCAAATCCACACCTGCAGTCCTGCTTAGCCCCAAATAATCACATAAAGTTAATTGCAAACTGTTTGGGTTATGGCGTAGGTTTATTACCAGCTAGCTCTGACAACTTAACTCAACCCATTTCTACTAATCTGTCTTGCCACATGGCTCGTGGCTTACTCGTTTCTTTACATCTTGTTTTCTTGGGTGGCAGCTTGTGGTGTATGTATCTGACTCCCTTCTTCTCCTTTATGCTTGGATTTCCCACCAGCCTTCCCATAAGCTGGCTTGTCTTAGGCCATAATGGCCTATTAACTAATGGTAATTCACAGCATACAGAAAGACATCCCACATCATCTCCGAACACTCTGCCCCCATGACTTCCCCAGCAAATTCACCTATCCCTCAAGATTACCTGGCTGCTCTGTCTTATACTTACATTGCTCTTCAGCATAAGACTCAAAGGAAATATGCATATGGCTGCATGAGTAATGTACACCTGTGACCTACAGGGGACACATGAGCTGGGAGACACTGATGGGGCACCTTGAGTGGAGAGCATAATAACCCTGGAAGCCACCAGAGACATCAGAGGAAAATGGCTGCAGGGGAGATGGTAATGTAACCAACAGATGTGTTTAAGAAATTTTGGTGAGAAGTTTTAGGGGAAGGCATCTAGTAATAGAAATGTTGAAACCCAAGTAAATTTGACAGTGATTAATTATAAGAAAAAAAATGGTAGTGGTACAAGATGGTAGCTCAGAATGTCCTAACTGAACAACAGGGTTTATATGGAACAGCTTTTATCAGCTGCAGCTGTACTGGGGTGGGAAAGAGAAGGAATGATGATGTTCACAGCATGTATTTTCTGCAGTATGAAGTCATAAGAATATAAAATGTATATATTCAAATTCATAATAGAAAGAATATCCAGAATCCACCAGAGCCAAGAATGCAAGCTATTATGGGAAGCTGAGTTAGGGGTTTAAGGGACGGCTGCTTTTGTTACAAGCTGCACAAAAGTACTTTTGCAAATTATGTACGTGCTTATCCTTTCACTTTTAAGGATAAACATGTAGTACCCTCACTTCTCATCTCTGAATGGCCCTTTCTGTAGAGAACACAAGCCCAAATCATAATATATCACCATACATAAGCAAAATAAAGTTCTTTTCCCCCTTTACCTCCCCACTCCATGCTCAGCTGCCCTGAGAATCCAACCAATAGCTACAAGTGTCAAGCCTTTGGAAAGGGCCTGAAAGAGTCCCAGAAGCCATATTAGCAGTCCTGGGACCTCGAAGTAGGGCAGGTAAGGCACAGCCGAGTCCCTGACATGCCTACTTGCACTAGATGGGTGTCTTACTACATTACACATCTGGAGGAAGGCCAAGGCTCTGTAAAACACCTGCACTCACACCTCTACACATGAGCCCTTTCTGCTCACCTACGGGCTAGGATTACCTAAGAGGCTGTCCAAAGTGAGAATGCCCATCACAAGGTCGGCTCAAATCCAGAGATAAGACTTTTCAGCAACCTTGACCCTAGCAATGATCCATCCCTAATTCCTCTAGCACATGTTTCCCCAGCTGCTGAACTGCAGCAAGTAGAGAAGCAGCTGGCCCACCAGGGCTGCCACCAACCAATCCCACCACACACATTCCACAGGCTTCATCATGACCTTCCTTCTTGTATCCTAATAGTCCCGGGAAGTTCACCTTTTCCAGGAAGCTTTCTCAGACTGCAGCTATCTCCTTTCCTAAATCAAGCCATTCAGCCACACACATATCCAGGTCCATCATATCAGTCTGCTGCTATACTGCTACATGATGACCTGTGCAGTACTCGCATGACAGACAAGACAGTTGGCACTAAAAAGTCTCTTTAGAAACAATTTTATATAAATAGGTCCTTTAACAAAGATTATATATATGTATAGTGTCCAGCTAGGAGGATGGTGGATCTGCCCTTCTTCTCCACAGGAAGGAGGCTGGTCCCAGCTAACTTGTCCCGCACGTCTATGCCTATGCGGTCAGCTTTTCCAGCAGAATTTCCACTCCTTTGCTGCTGCCTTTGTTTTTTTCCAATGTCGGAATCAGGCTTTTCAGTTCAGCTTTGACCTTGTTTACAACTTCCTGGTCACAGCTCTGAAGAAGGCTAGAGAAGGGAAAAGGTTTAACAAAATTAAATGTCATACATAAAAGCCCTGAGTCTGCACCACCACCCATATGGACAGTGTATTACATAGTTGCTTCTTTATTCTTTAGAGTCATCAGATGTGGGCCGGTGAGATGAATGGGCAGGTAAAGGCACCTGCCTTCTTACCAGGCCTTATGGCTGGAGTTCCATCCCTTGGAACCCACATGGCGGGAGGAGTGATCCAGCAACGTGCTCCTTGACCAGTACAGATGTGCTGTGGGCATGTATGTGCAGATACACACACCCACCAAATAAACAAATAAATGTAGTTAAAATAATTAAAATTCACCAAATGAATGAGTCTGTAGTCTACATTCTGGAACTATGGAAATGCTTTATAACCTTGCAGGTGGAGTCACTGAGACAAGACCATTGACTTTGATTATCTTATGACTTACTTACATCCTGCCTTAAAATTGTTTGGCGGGTGTGGTGGTTTGAATGAGAATGGCCCCATGGGCTCATATGTTTGAATGATTGGTTCACAGTTGGTGGGACTGTTTGGAAAGGATCAGAAAGCTTTGGGGTTTCAAAAGCACACTCCAGATGCAGGCTTGTTCATCTTGTCAGATCTACATTCCCAGCTACTGCTCCAGTGCCATGCCTGCCTGTCTACCACCAGGATGGGCATGGACTCACCTTCTGAAACTAAAAGTAAGCCCTGACAAAACCTTTTTCTTTTATTAGCTGCTTTGGTCATGGGTGTCTCTTCACAGCAACAGCACAGTGGCTAAGACAGCAGGTTACTTGTCTTATCTGAGCAACAGCTCAAAAGCAGGGACCATGTGCTTTACTCACTGACACCACAGTGGAACTCACTCCAGTGAACACGTGAGGCAGGTAGAGCACAGGAGGAACACCGGCTGTTAGCGACCATGTCACTGAATTCTACACTTGACACACTGTGCTATACAAGTGGAAAGGCTTTACCTCAGTCTGTCAGTAACCATACAACCCAGAGCATGTTGATTGTTTAAGACTCGGTTTCCCTGTTAACAGGATTAACATCTTTTCTTCTAGACTATTTGCTTTTGGTGAAGAACTGAACCAAGGATCTCACACATGCTGGGTGTAGATTCCAACGGTGACTATGTGCATTTCAAGGCTGCACTCTGGTGCTAAGCTGAGCCACATTCACATGAAGCCCACGCTCAACACTGAGCCAGGCCCCCAGTTCCCAGAGGGCTGCTTTTAAAAGCTAGAGCTCGATCTTTAGTAAATACTCAACATATGTGAACCATTACACAAGGCTGGGTCACAGGCACCTGACCGCAGGCTACCAGGCCAAATTTCCTTTCCCTCCCAAGTTCTTCAGGACCATATTTAAATGCCAACCTCTGACACGTATTCTAGAAGAGAACTTGGCATTTTCAAAGTCCCTGGTCCCAGTAACTTCCATTATGCCAAAAAAGACGAAGGTGTGGTAACAGTACCAGGCAGTATCCCATGGCTCACAGGAGACAACAGGTGCCAGCCAAGAGCCCTGAAATGGATTTTGTGGTGATACTGTTTGTGCTCTAACAAATAAAGCTTACCTGGAGACAGAGGGCAAAGCTTGTCACTAGTTAGCCGTAGAGGCCAGGCAGTGGTGGCACACACCTTTAATCTCAGCATTAGAGAAGCAGAAGTGACATGGCTGGGCATAAAAGACTATAAGGTGGGAGGAGACAGGAGCTCAGTTTCTCAGCTGAGGAGCTGTCGAGGTAAGAGGTAGCTGGCTGTGGCTGGCTCTTGTCTCTCTCATCTTTCATGTTTACCCCAATGACTCCGGGTTTTTATTATTAAGACCAATTAGGATTCCTGCTACAGGATTTGCTGCTTGATGTCTTTATGTTAACACCTTGGCCACATGGTACATATTAGCACCAGCTAGCAGCTATTAAGTGTGCTAAACAGAGACACAGTGAAGGCATTCTACATGCCTTTTTTCTTAACAACTTTAAGACTATTATTAACTTTTTGTTTTACAACCAAGGAAAGCTCAATGATGTTCCAAGCCACATAGTAGGTGGAGTTTGAAGCTCGACCCAACTATCTAGGGTCTATGTTCTTAGGTGCTAGAGAACTCTACAGTTATTTCTCAGTCAACATACGAAGCTTTTTCCTCTTTCCACCCAAAATGCTCTTTCAGTAATCCAACAATGACTGTGGTGAACAGACAGCAAACACAGCATTAAATACTCCCAAAAGAAAATGCACATTTTAACTAAAATGTGAACAGGCAGAGATTTTGGGAAACAAATGCTATTCAAGAATCCAGCAAACAAGATGACAGTGTTTAAAGCCACAGAGCACTTCAGCTTCTGCTTAAACATCAGACACTGCAAGGTCTCCATCCACTTCCAGGCAGAGCCCCATAAGAACACACTGGATCATTCTGTCTGAAATCTACTCAGAGGAGTGCTGACCAATGAGCAAACTTTCCACATTAATTTTATGGTATCATTGGAATTTCCAGTTAATTGGGCAGAATGAAAGCATGCCAGTAGGTGTTAACATTCCAAATGCCTGGTAAAGAAACGCAAGACAAAAAGTTTCCTTCGAAGGGAACAGGTTCGGCTTCTTTAACATCCATTGGAATACAAACTCATTTCTCTAAGAAACCGCCTGATCTGCATGCAATATTCACACACTCCAAGACACCAAGTGACTCAAGAATGAATTTGTTTATGTACAGTAGATCAGATTGTATATTGGAATTTTTAACCTAATGTTTACAAAAAACACACCTGCACTACACAGGAAGCTCCATAAATAAGGTGGAAACTTCAAACTACAGTATCTGTTTTCTCAATGTAAGTAGATGTGCTGGTTAGTAATTTGTCACATGGCTCATTTAGATTTTTTATATGGTATTTTTTGGGGGGAGGGCGGGGACTGCATGGAGACTGACTGACTCTGTCTTTTTTTAAATTTGTCTTTATTTTGACTTTTATTTATTGTTATGGTATTTGCCATAGACCAAAACAGTTATTTTATTTATAGCATCACATATAGAAAACAGTTTTACTACATTTGGTTAGCTTTTATAAACTTGATACAAACTAGAGCTACCTGGGAAAAAGAAAACTTTATTGAGAAATTGACTTCAGACTGGCCACTGAGGCCACCTCTTAATTGTTAAGGGTCCAGCACACTATGCCAAGTATTACCTCTAGGCAGCTGGGCTTGGGCTGGGTAAGAAGGTAGCTAAGGGCAAAACTAGACGCAGAGCAGTAAGCAGTATTCATTCATCTATGGTCTCTGCTACAGGTCCAACCTAGAGCTTTTGCCCTGACTCTCTTCCGTGACAGATTGTGATCTGGGAATTGGGAGATGAAATAAACCCTTTCCTCCAGAAGCTGTTTGGTCAGTAATTTGAAACTGAGAAACAAACTAGTAACATAGCAGAAGAAAAAGAGTTTAACTGATTCAAACGGCATACAGATATCATAAAACAAACATTTTTAACAATGACTGGTACATTATAAACTCAACATAACCTAGTCCAGAGAGCAGTGTATAAGCAAGGTCTCTACTTACACATCACCTTTTCTCATTAAACAAATCCTTTATCAATTCCAGAATCACTAAAGACAATGGAAAAAAGAACCAAACTATAAAGTTAGGCTAGACTTAGAAGAGCTTTGTGACAAGTTTCCGGAAGCATACAACTTACTCACTAAGAGAAAATGTAATGAAACTATGGACATTGTAAATGTCAAAATTCTGTGACCTCTGACACCCAAAAGATGACAGTTAAATCTGAAGACTGAAGGACATTTGCTGTAAGTCACATCTGTTTAGTGTTTGTGTGTACACACACAAGGCTCCTCCCATAGCATGCGTGTACATGTCAGAGGACAAGTCAAGGGAGCTGTTCTCTCCATCTTGTAGGTCCTGGAGATGCGACTCTGGTGGCAAATGCCTTTGTCTCACCAGCCCTACATGTGTGTTTTAATATTTGTCTAGACCATGAGTGATGGAGTAATCCCACATTACTGGGAATAAATTCTAAAAAAAAGAAATAAAAGTAAAGAAGTGTGAGTGTATGTTGCATGATCTATCTACCAACCTGGAGAGAATAATGGCACCTCTATTGATGCTGGCCCAGGACTTGAGGTTCTTCATGCCAACACGCTCTATGAGGGTTTTTGCAAAACAACCTGTAAAGTAGACTGGAACTTAGTAAACACCAATACACACTCCCATCTCTTATCTCAATACTCTTAAACTACAAGTGCTTCAACTGAAAAGTTAAAAATAACGCTCACCTATAAACATTAAGATTCTAGAACAGATTTAGTACTATGCTAATATTGCCAATTTTCTTAACTCTGTTGCAAATCCCAAACTATTTTTGGCAGTAATTATGCTCCCCCCAAATTATTGTAAAAAGCTCATTTGGTCACATCTGCATTTCTTTGTAATATTTAATGACTGAACCTTGACCTACTCAGAAAGTAAAAGTTTGACAGTGCTATTTCACATGTAGCCAAAATTGGTTCCCTTAGTAAAAAAAGTTTAACTGGAAGGGCTCAGTAAGATGGTTAATGGCTAAAGAATGACTATTTGGGTCAGTCATGACAATTTCTGTAAATGATGCTTTTACAGCCATATATCAAAAATAATTATCCCTGTTTGTCCTGGCTCTGAAGGCTGAGGCAAGTTTCAAGCTATCCAAGACTCCTCCTTGCTAAACACTGTTCATCTTTAACTCTATTTTTGAAGTTCTGACATTTTATTTTCTGTGCCCTCTATGTAGCACCCCGTTCTCTACCAATGGAAACATTCTAGTGACCAGGATTTGGAACAGACGGAGGAAAAGATGACCTATGCTGAAGGCAAAAATCCCAAGTAGATACCATGCATAATAATGAATTCAAATATACTCATGGAGCCCACCTAGCTACTCATGGTAAATAGGGGCAGCAATCAGTAATGCTGCTTGTTTTTCAAAGGTGATCAAAGGGTCCACCTTGTGTGCATTTCTAGATACTGTCAAGTCCTCATTAAGGGTGAAATCTAAGTCTTCTGTTGACTCTGGGTGGGCTCTGTCACACAGCAATACATAGCCAAATAGGCATGTTCATTTGTGTTTGAAACAACACCCATCCACCACAAGCCCAACAGTCTTGTTTTAGGTCTTGTGGCATTTTTTTATTTTGAAAAATCATTAGGAAAATTTTTGGACATTAACAACTTGTCTAACTCATCTAAACTATGCACAGACTTTTTCAATAATGAAAGGGTTGCTTCACTGCATACTCAACTATTAAAAGTATCTTATCTAAAAATTGAAGCAAGAAACAGTCTTGAGTCCTTATTTTAAAATTCAGAGTGAGATGAGTGTTGCCCTGCACTAAGGGCCCTATAGACACAGCATTGCCGGTTGTTTCAAGAAACAATTCAACTTGTTACCTTTTCAGCCTGAAATGTTAGGCAAGCAGTCTACCATCAAGCTGTGGCCCAGCCCTTGAAATTTAATTATTAACTATTCATAGGCATGAATTCTACACAGTTAATAAATCCTACCTGGACCTAAACGACAGGTATAAAGTCCAGAAATGTAGAAATTCCATCCATGTAAAACACACACACAAAAGGTAAGCTACACAGCCTACCTTCTCTTCCATTTTCTTTCATCTTTTTATCTTGCTCTATTAACCATTTGAGAACAAGGTGTCCAGCAGGATGCTCGGCAACATGAAGCTACAAGAGAACCCAACAACGTTATTTTTAAAGCTGTCATCCATTTCTGGCCCATGAGCCTACCTCTATCCCATGTACAGACATGGATGCAGTCAACTTTCAGTTTTAAGAAATCTTTATCCAGAATACCCATCACATTCCCAGAGCTAAACAAGCGTCACTGTTTGGGAGATCACAACCCCTACAAGGTAGTTCAGGGACTGGTGAGTTTGTTTGAAAGTACCACACAATGTTGTAAAAAAAAATCAAGCAAGCTTGCCAACTCTTCCTATGGTAATATACTGATCTGAGATACAAATAAACCTCTTAGGAGATCACTACATGGTGTTTAAATACCATTCACTACCATGACCTACTGAGCCGGCCAAGAAAACATTCTCTAGCTTACTTGCTGGCCTTACCAACTGTCCTCACAGTAACAGTGGTATTCTCTCCTTCAGTATGACAAATAATAAGCACTATTTCCACTGAGAGCAATATTTCATCATACATTCATCTGATCAGCTCCAGGAAGACGGGCCTGAGCTTCAGAGCCCATGTGTCTTCCAATGCATGTTTCAGTAGCATGCCACTCTGTAGCATGCATCCTTTTTATTCAGAATCAAATGCATGGGGGCAGTAAGCATTGCTGAGTGCCGGACTTGACCCATCGTTAGAGGGAATTAGAGATGGAAATAACTGTGCTGTGGAAAAGACACTAGACAGTTTACTCAACAGGTAGCCCCCATTCTGTTTCCTCTAAAGACATCCTCAATGGCTGTAAGCAGACCTAGCCACCAAGCCACTCTGTCAAAGAGTCGTCTGGAAGATGTGACTCAAACCAATTCTAGCTAATGACAAGGCAGAAAAGCTTGCCTGGAGACCATCTTCCATAAAAGGAAAGGCCTCCCTCCTGCCTGAAACCATGATGTGAGGAGATGCTGAGGCTGTGGAAGTTGGCTAGGACCAGTACAAACACATGGAAAGGTAGTAGAGCAGAAGAGCTCAGTGGGGGAGGCAGACTGCCCCGGAGGCCCTGGTGCAGCAGCACCTCTGCACTGACATGATTTAGTGTTGCTTACCACAAGGCATCCGGAATTACAGCCTACAGACCGTTCAACAGAACCACATAGATTACTAGTTTAAAGTCCCTGGAACTGGACTAAAATGCAGATGTTAGCATTCAGCTAACATAAAGGTATGCATAAAGTGATGTGTATGTGTCTCTCCAATGGACTCCAAATGCTAAGGGCAGAGAATATCTTTTTAAGCATTCCTGACAGATTCATTGCTTTTTCGATAATGAATAAAAGGCTTAGAACTTGAACAGCATATTTTATACCCTTGAGCAATGCCAGGGATCATAATAAAAGGCTACTCTATTTAGCACATAAAGGCTTTTGTGAGACAGCAGAGGTCAAAGCTTCAAAATGGTAGTTCCCTATAAGCAGCTAGGTCTGAGCTCTGTGATCGTACAAGCCAGCACAAGACAAAGGCCCTGTGTGATCTGGCCTCTGGTGTCCTCTTGTTTGTGAGTCTTGGGCTCAGAATCTCCTTTCCTCAGGGCTGCAGTACAGTCTCCTCACAGTTTACATTTCTCTTGGAGCCATTCTTAGCCCAGCTGCTAACCCTTTAGGGTTCAGTTGGCTCTTCTCTGTTTTCTAGAAGGCTACCTAAGGACAAGCTGGGACTTACACAACCCCACAGAACCCATAGTGTCCTTCATAGTTTTGTTTCAACATTAACTGAATAATTATTCTTCTTAACTGAACAGTGTGGCTTCTGAATGGCCAGCTTCTGGGGTGCTATTCAGCACTTAATTTAATCAGTGACCTTAGGATGCAGTATAGAATCACACCATGCCCAAGTAGATATAAGCAAAAGTGATCAGAATGAGCAAGTATATTGTTTGAGAGCATCTCATCTGGCTTCAGCAGGCCTGAATATTGTATGTAGCAGAGGATAACCCTGAACTCTACTCCTCCTGCCTCTATCTCTGAAGTCTAGGTTTGTGGGTATGCACCTGGCTGAACAAGTCTTTTTTAATGAATCAAAATTATGGAAGCCTGAAGCATTCACATAACTGCGGGTCTGGAGATGAGTTAGCCTTTGTATTGATAGAGCACAGTGTAATGGAGAAAAAGATAGCATTTCACACTGGAGGAAGCAGCTATTACAGCCAGCATGAACTTTGGGAAAGGTAGAAAAGAGCCAGTCACAGATATCTAAGAGTCACAGCGTATGACTGCAGGCAGTATAGAATCATTGCATTTCTGAGGGCAAGGTCTCCCACCATGGTGCTGATTGTTTTCAAATGTGCTATCGGCATTATTGTTAACACTCTGCAGGCTCCAGGACTGGGGCTGTTGCAGGCCCTGTGGCTCTCGCCAGTACTATGGACTGTACATCACCTCTCCGTCCTTGCCACCAGGATGCAGTTCTACAGCTGCCAAACTGGCAATGGCATCCATGGCAGGCTGAACATCTCCAGTAGCAGATCCCAAGATGTCAGACACCAACACACATGCAGACTTGTCCAGCACCATCTCTTGAGCGTGTCCTTGTAGGTGATTTAGCAAAGCTGGAGAGATGGATTCCAAGAGCTCACGCTGTCGGATGGCAATGTCCTTCTTACTGTCGGAATATGTTGAATTGGGTGGTAAGATAAATGGTAGATGCTGTTATCACAAGCCTTTAGGAGCTTATCACAACCCAGGGCACCCTCTATTGTAATTGTCAGTCCTTCTGCTGAAGATACAGACAGTGAGTGAGTAAAAGCTGCAGGCTGGGCTAAATCTTTCCATTCCCGAGATCTTAACACTACCTGGCAAGGAACAAGGCTTCAATAAAGGAAGCTGCTTTGTGCACTACAAACAAATACCCTCCTATTATCAGCCAAACTTAAACCAAATAATGGAAGACAAGATGTGTTCAGAGTACTTCATAGACTCTGTTTGTAGGACATTAAAATATATGATACCAAAAGCAAAACAAAATAAAACTACACACTTGGATGCCTACTGTGTGAGGTGCTCTTTCAGCCTGACACTGCCATTTCCTTTCAAGGCAGGATCTAGAGACTGTCAAAAGCTCGAGCTTAACAATGGAATTCACCAAAAGGTTTTGGGAGGACTAGAAGGAGAGGAATTCGTGTATGAGGATTTCCTAGGACATGTGCTCCTCACAAAGAATTACCATCTGGGCAGAGGAAAGAAGCTGCCAAGCTATCATCTGGCAGTTACCTGTGTGCATTGCCATCACCCTTCTGCAGAAGCTCAATAATTTCTGGGACGGTGTGGGCAGGGTCTCGGGGACTCAGCAAGTACAGCAGGACTTTCTTCCCATATTTGTCATTTACTATGCTGGGTAAGGAACTGATGATTTCCTATACAATTAAAAACAAAACAAAACAAAAAAACCTCTTGCAGTTTTATTGACTTACATTTTCAAGTTCAGTTAGGATCTGATGGGAATGACGAAGACACCCTTGACTATTTTCCTCAGCGCACTCACTAGCAAATAGGAAGCCATTTCTGACATGTCTTATCAAAACACAAAGACTTATATTCAGAACATAGTTAATTATCTACTATGGCCATCATTGTTAAATAACAGGTTTGTATTAGCTGACCAAACCCAAGGACTTTTCAAAAGTTAGAAGAGCTATCTCCTCCATTCATTATGAGGAGTATTATGGGCTGCTATTACTAAGGACAGCACCTGCTGCGATCTGAGCAGATGAGCCAATTTGCAGGAGCACTTAATGTAGCATGAGCCTTAATGAAGCACATGCCTCAGAATTCCCTGCTGAGGCCTGGGAGAGGAAGCTGCTCTGTTCAACACAAAGTGATACAGGCTTAGCTAGGCTGTTTATTCAGAGCAAACGAAAGCTGTTTACTACAGTGAGAACAGTCACACACTTGGTTACTTGGAGCCATAAAGAGAACTCATTCATTCACTAGCTAAATTTATAGGATCTGACTAGTGCTAATCCCAACCCCAAACACATCATATTCAGAGAAAATATACACCCTTCTATGAAAGGAAGAAATCCTCTTAATATGACATGTACTCAGGATTGCTTAATTTTTTTAAAAAAATTGCATGTACGGGTGTTTTGCCTATATGCATGTCTGTGCACAACATGAATGCAGTACCAGAAGAAGCCAGAAGAGGGCAGCAGGTGCCCCCCATTAGCATTTTGGAGAGCTCTGAGCTGTTATGTGGGGGTCTGTATATTGAACCTAGGTCTTCTGGGAAAACAGCCAGTGCTCTTAACCACTGCTCTAGTCCCCAGTCTGCCCTTAAAAAAACAAACCAAAAACCAAAACAACAAAACCACCAACAGTTATTTATTACTAAATTAGGGACTAAACTGAAAAGCCAGTCATCAACCAGAGGCCCAGAATAGAGCAAAACTCAGAATCCCGTGTTTGTTGGTTAGATCCCAGGCTTCCCTCAACTTCTGCACCAATCTATGTGCTTCTGATACCTAACGACAGTAGATAGTAGCTATACTGCCAAGTGCTGAATGCCGAATGATCCTCCTCACAACCCAGGTTACAGAACTACAGCTGGCTCCTTACCCAGATCTCTAAAGAAGTTAAAGGTCACAGCATGATTTCCACACAAAGCATGAAGGCTTTCAGAAATGGGTCTAACCATCTAAAAATGAATCTATAATTTTAGTCACACTAGGAAAAAAGATGCAGAATTCACTACATGTAGAATTCTTTTCATTATCTCAAAGAAAACAATTCTCCAAGTAGCATTATTATTCATGCTTTTGATAATGAGATGTTTAATGCCTCAAACACAAGGAACCTTCAGTATGCCCTCAGTGTACCTGAACTGATATCTTTTTCATGGCATAATGACCCATGTCAGGAGGCACCAAATCAGTGAACTCCTCTGACAGGCCCTATACAAGGACTACTTCATGTAGCAGCCAGTATGCACAACATCTATGCATAGATACATTCAGTTCATTTGCTTTGACCAAGTAGGGGGCACTCTTGTCCAGGCTCCCTGGCATTCTTAAACTAAAGTGTACACAGGTAAGGGAGTGTACACATTTTCTATAAAGACAAAAACAAAAAAGAGCAACAGAAACTTAAAACTTGAGCTTGTAGTAAACACACTGCTATAACAGGTCATATGTGGGAACGAAAATAATATACATATATATGTATACACACACACACATATATATATATGACTACTTTAGCGATAAGGAGCCTAAATCTAGCAGAATAGACAAGAAAAAAATATACAGGAGAGACTTAAATAACAGACAGCCATGGAAAAGCTGATGGTGGGTGGATCACTAGGAAGCCTGAGTACTTTAAAGATGACTTTGTCAGCTAGAGAGATGGCTCAGAGATTAAGAGCATTGGCTGTTCTTCTAGAGGTCCTGAGTTCAATTCCCAGCAACCACTTATAATGAGATCTGAGTCTTCTTCTGTATACTGTATACATAATAAATAAATTTTTAAAAAAGATAACTTTATCCTAAATCCACATTTTGGCTGCACTAAGGGCATGATGTTATTCTCTCCATTCTTGACTCCGCTCTACCTCTATTGAATACTTAGCTGTCTATGGGCGTTTCTTAGTTTGTAAGTCCTGTCATATCACAATTAATTGCTAAAAAGGAATGCAAATGAATACCCCAAGGAAAATGTCGTGAGAGGTAGAGATGTGGCTGAGAGATCATGGAGGGAAGCTTGGAATTTTATTCATTTATTTAGGGTGACTATCAGCCTATGACTTCAACCTGACATCTGGTGGAACCAATCACTCTGAAGAGAAGAGCTGGCAGCACTGGGTTTTCTTAGTGTCAGGGAAACAGTCACAGGACTCTACTGGTTAGTTTTGACTGTCAATCTGGACAACCTAGAATCTTTTGAGTAGAGTCTCACTGAGGAATTATCAAGATGAGGCTACCTCTGGGCAGGACTGTGGGTGAACTGTCTTGCCTGGTAATTGATGTAGGAAGTTCCATTCCCTAACTAGGGGAGTATTGTGGTGGAATGTTATGTATGCTGTAAATAAAGGACTGTTTTGGCCTATGCAGAGCACCGTAGAAGTGGGTGGAGAATCAGAGCACAAGCAGGTAGGAAGAAGGGTGGAGTTAGCCAGTCTCCATCCGAACCCCGAAGAAGACAGACATGTAGAGGTACTGGCTCAGCCATGGGCTGAGCCTCATGGTGGGAAGATAAATGGAAATGGGTTGAATTAAGATGAAAGAGCTAGCTAGTAATGTGCTTAAGATATGGGCCAAACAGTGTAAAGGATATAAGCGTGTGATTCATTTCTTTGGGGGACAAAACTGCCACGAACCTGGTTCCAACCACCGCTGCGTGCGCCAGGTTACAAACTCTGGCACCAAACGGGCCAGGAAACTTACTACAACAGGGTATAAGGAAAAAACTAGCAGACCACAAGCAAGAATCCATGTACTATGGATGTGATGCTTTAAGTGTCCACCCTGAATTCTCACAAAAAGAGTAAACTGTAATCCACATAAAATCTTTTCTTCTCCAAGGTCTTTTTTTTTTTTTTTTTAAATAACTTCACAGCTACAGAAATGAAACTATACAGAACAGCAAAAGCCTTATATAACTTCTGGGGTTTCCCTGTTTTTTTTGTTTGCTTTTGGCTTGCAGTGCTAGGGCCTGAAGCCAAGGCTCTCATGCACTACCTAAGTGCTCTACCACTGAATTACATGGCCACTCCTCCAAAAACAGAACGAAGTTTGTTCTTAAGATAGGGTCTCATATGTCCCATGGCTGGCCTCACAGCTGCTTTGTGCCCAAGGATAATCTTAAACTTCTATTCTCCTGCTTTTACACTCTAAGTGCTATAACCACCATGCCTGGTTTATGTGGTGCTGGTATGGAGCCCATGACTTCATGGATGCAAGACAAGCAAGTTTACCAAGCTATACATATGTGATCCAAGAGTACAAGAAACACTCCTATAAAAAAGTACCACCATGAAAACAAAACTATAAACATCCATGTAATCACTAGTGGGTTGCTTAGTACTTGTTATTGAAAAATAAAAATACACAAAGGTGGAAAAATTAGGATCCATAGGTCAAATCAAGCTAAGAATGTTTCCTTCTTTTACTACACTGCAAAGGATTCTTTAAAGTTATAAATAAGACAAACCATAATGCTACAAGACCTCAAATAATTACTATCTAGCCGCACTCCCAAAGATAGAAACTTACTATTCAGTCTAGGCTGGCCTCCAAATTAGTATAAGCCACTATGATCAACAGGTTTTATTTATTAGTGGTGTCACATGATAGAAGACTAAGTAGTTGGCATATTATTTTTCATAATATTTTGCATAAATAACTGACACATATTTTAAATTCTTCTTCATTCTCAAAAAGTGACTGGCTATGCTACCCATCCCTTTTCTTAGGAACACTGCCATGAGACCAGCCAAAGCATACCAAAATAAATGGGATCACATCTTATTTGAAGGCATGTTCATTTTGGAAAGGGAAGTAGATGGATGACAACTTGAATTGACTTTGCAAGGTCAAATAAAGGTTCAGCTGACCAGGTTAAGATTCCAACTTGACATTCTGGGAAGTACGGATACCATGAATCTCGGAATGTTTGGCAATGCTCAACTTTCCTGGTTATTTTTAAAGAGCACTATACCAGATTCTATGGTGGATGGGTGGGAAAATGCAAGAGCAATGAACACATCACAGCTTTATCACTAACTTTAGGGCTTAATGATCCACAAAATCAGTGGAGCATTTGTCAGAAGAGGCACGTCCCTGAGAGCTGCCTGAGGTTAGCTCTGAGGAATGCAGGCTCCATAGCTGTGGACCTCAGACAGATAAGCATGAGAAATGAAAATGGTTTCAACAGCAACTTGAAGTGAGATAAATTGTTGGAAAAGACTAACCCAGCAGATAATTCTGGCAAGTCCTGAAGGGTACTTGTTTCCCTTAAAAGCCCATTTGGAACAGTTATGCACATTTTTGTTTTTGTAAAATATACAAAAGCAAACTTTCAATAGGCCAGCCCGGTTCCATTTTTGTGAAACAGCTTTATTCATAGCCAATTCTACGGCCTCACATCTCTGTCACAGGAATGAAAAACAATCACTATTGATTGGAGTCAAAGGAAACTAAAGTCACAAGGACATGTCAAAATATTCAGTCTGTGACACAAAAATCTTGCCAGCTCGTTCCTTCCCACAATCCTATACCCCCAAAAGTCACCATGACTTTAAAATAGTCAGGAACAAAGTTGGAAAGTGGCAGCAGGGGCATGAGAAATGCACAACTGGGATTTACAGCCGCCCAGGAAGCAAGCTTCCCCTCCTTTCTGTGAGGGATAAACTCGGAAGCACCCATCTACTAGAGAGGCCACAGCACCCCCACCTGACCACAGGCTTTTTTCTGCAGACATTGTAAGCAGTCTATCTGCCAGGAAGATTTCTCCAGGACTCTATTTGTGTGCAAACACAACGAAGCATGCAATTTTCAAACAGTATGCATTTGCAAAAACTGGGTAGTTTTCAAAACATTTCCAGTTCGGTCACTGCTAGCAATACTACAATTTCTCTTCCCTACTTTGGCAATCTCTCCATTGTCCAGTCAATACTTGTGCATACTAACTTAGGTAGGCTCACAGGAGTAGAATGTGAAAAGGATGGTCACAGAGGATGGAGGGGAGACACACAATTCTGACCACAATGTCTCTTTTGAAGTAGCTTTTCCAAGAGTTCTGAAAGTGAAGTGTGGGGATAAAGACATTTACTCAAGTATAATCACTTTATGGTCATTGTTTTAGATAAAAGTAATTGCTAAGACATAAGGAAAAAGTCAGTAAACCTGATTTTAACAAAAGCTTTTGTTAAGGATATTACAAGCACAGTTGAGTGAGTTTTAACCAGCTTAACCCTGCACACAGGGACAGGTGATTAGACAACTGTGCAGAGGCTGCTGTCCACAGCAAGTGTGTTAAACTGAGGAATCACTAAACAAGGCAATTACTTATCAATCACATCCAAGCAGTGCTTTGTTTTAAAAACAATTTCCATGCACCCTTAATCCAAAGTAGAAATGTCAAGTCTTATTTTAACCATGGTCATTTAGGTGTTTAAGACACTTACTGTCCAGTTACAAGTTGGGATTCATATAGGAAAAGATCAGGCAAAGTCATAGAAAATATGGACAAAAAATACAGGTCAAAAGTTTATATGACGTGTGAAATTAAACTCCAACACTGGCCACTGGCGTAAGCATTTCAAGCCCACTCAAATTACTTACTGATATGATTATCTGCTTCACAAGCTTGGTGTCATCAATACAATCAAATGCTGCCAGTAAAACCAAATGAGAGTATTGGCCCTGTAAAAACGGGAGACAGAAAAGGTTAAAATCAACCGTATAGAGGGCTGGCACTGGCTGCCAAGCCTACAGACCTGAGTTCCATCCTCAGAGCCCAAAGGGCAGAAGAGGACAGACTTTCCAAAGCTGACCTCTGACCTCCACACATGTGCGCACCACCCATCCCTACACGAACCACATAATATAATGTAACAGAAAACTAACACAAGAAAACAACAGCAAACCTAGAAAGCTGGGCATGGTAGCACAAGTTTTTAATACCAGCACCCAAGAGGCAGCCAGATCTGTGCGAGTTTGAGGCCAGTCTGGTTTACATTAGCATGACAGTCAAAAAAAAAAAAAAAAAAAAAAAAAAAAAAAAAAAAAAAAAAAAAAAAAAAAAAAAAAAAAAAAAAAAAAAGAAAAAAAAGAAAAAGAGAAGAACCCCCCACCCCCGCCCTACACACACATAATCTACCTATAGAGCCTACACAATAGTCTGTCCACCCTTATGCAAATAAGGTGAGTCAAAGCCACTCATATAAACTAGCTTAAAAGCTGCTTAAATAAAATAAAATAAAAAGAAACAGAGAACTATATTTGTCAAATAGCCCAGGAAACAGGATGCAACATCTAAGCAAACGTCCGGTTAACAAATTTGAACATTTAATGAGAACATTAAATGAGATAATTAAATGAAAGATTAATTGAGGGAGGAGGGCATATGCATACAACTTCATATAGAAACTATTCAAATCAACCAAAAAGAAATGGATAATCTCATTTACAAAGGGTTACAAATTATTTTCATTGTATTTTGTTCAATTGCACTTACTGTACATTGTTGAATTTCTTTTAAAATAGCTAGATATTAAAAAACAAATGCTCAAAACAAAACCCAAACCATTTATAAAAATTGGTCAAGAGCTAGGCAGAGTGATGCTTCCCTGTAACTTATAATATCTGTAAGTATTTAATAGACAGAGACCAGAAGATTGCTTTAAGTTTGAGAACATCCCAGTCTACACAGTTCAGTTCCAGAGGCCTCTCCTTAAACAAACAGCAAAATCCACAGGTTCCAAATCAAAGAAGCAAACAAAAAAGAAACGCCCTTAAGTCCATATACAACAACAAAAAGAAAAGCCCACAAGCTATGTAAAAATACACCCCAAGAACTAGATTTAAAAAAAAAAAAAAAATCACTGCTTTTAAGAGCAGAAGGGGCACACACAAACTGCCTACAGTCACCTCTTGAAGCTTAGCTTTTGGGGGAAAGCAAGCATCTTCACACTGGCTAGGATGGAAAGTGGTTTGCGTTTTAGGAAAGCAATTGGCAACAAACACAGCACATATGTATCTTCTCACTCAGCAATTTCAACTCTAGGGATTTATTTATCCTAGACATGTTTCCACCTATGTGCAGACACATAGAAAATGTTTACCGGAGTACTGATAATTAAAAAACAAACAAACAAACAAAAAACCCTGGAGACAAAGGACTAAGAGAATCTCAGTATAGACATGCAATGGAATGCTGTGAAGTCATTATTAGTGAGGCAAGCAGATTTACATGTGGCTCCTGAGATGAGGAAACCGGTAAAGGATGGTGCACACAATCCAAAACTACTGGTTTCTACTGTCAGGCAGGCATAGCACAACTAACTCCAAGGCAGTTCTGTATGAATATACAAGTTGGTCCACAACTCAATTTCAAATGCAGACACCGTAGCACCATCCTTTAAAGGCACAATTTCTCTGAACAAAGAGCGATGATCACTTCTGGGGAGTTGGGCAATCATTCCATATTAATTATACAAGTGAGCAAAAGGCAATCCCACAATCACATCTAGACACTGAACATGCTTCTCTCAGCAGCTGAGACCCAGAAACCAAAAAACACACTGATGGTCTAACACCACCTGATCTAACCAACATTTCCAGGCTACTATAAATACTCCACAATAATTCCCTTCAAAATACTAAAATAGACCCAATGCTAGGCCTGGAAGAAAGTCTCTATAAAATTTAAAAGACTGGAACAATAAAATAAAAGTGTAAAAACTCTCAAAAGCAAAAAATACCATGTGGGATTCTAAATACCTGATAGATCAAATCTACTGGGTTTTATCTTCCCTCAGAGGTAATTCTTAAACTAAGAAGATAACAGACTACCAGGTTCTGATGCCACCACAATGCCAAACTAGAAAACAACCTCAAACAATAAATTGGCCAATTGCCTCAAGTAATCAAAATCTAAAATTAAAATGTCTAATTTTATTATTTAAAAAAATTTCTTACTGATAGTTTAGACAGAAATTTTATTTATATCCCACTTTTACTCAATTTTAATTTAAGTATTTCAATTAAATATCACATAAAACTTGCTCAACTGTGAATAAAATATTCTTGTACATCACAAGTTGGAAAAAGAATACCATACTCCACCTTCCAGAAAAGTTAGCTGCTTACAAATGGCTGCATAACTCTGTCACTCCCAGCACCACAGAAGACTAACTGTATCAATGGCATCTATCCTGCGCGGTCTGAACAGCACTTGCTGACTTAAGAATTTGACTAATTTAGTTGTTCAGATTGGATTTTTTTTGAACATAGAGTAATTTCCACTCACCAATAACTGATAAATTAACCTAGAAAATGAATAAGGCTGTAATAAACAAATTTGAACAAATGTCTGTAGTTTTCAATTTCCCCAGCAGACATGAAGTCACGTCATTGTTGGTGAGTGACTTTACCGGAGCACTTCTGTTGTACTTACATTAGCCACCTTCTCAACGTATGTCTTCATTGTTTTCACGATCACTTTCCGGTCCTTAGAGGGAAAAACTGCTTCAGTCAGCTCTTATTTACAGATTAAATATTTAATAGTTAATTTTACATAGTATTACATTTCTATCAGCATCATCTCTTCATTAATGAAAAGACCAGGTACAAAGCGGAATGAAAAGCAGCTAACCATCTCTGCCTTCCTCCCATTGTCAACATGACCATTAGGTGGAGAGTGAAAGAACAGAACACGGGTCCCCCAAACCCCAGTGAGCCTAAGCTGAGCATAAATGTGTCAGCTGCTTGGAGGATCTCCTCCTAACCTTTAGGGGAGTGTTGGGTCTCTGTTAGAGCAGAGAATACAAGGCCCAGAGAGGTACCAACACCCCAGGGAGGCCCTAAGACACAGCTTCCAGAAGATGGCACTCTTAGGCTGGGAAGCAAAGGAGACCAAGGCGACGGACTAGACTGTCCAGACTGCAAGGAAGGTATGACACTTACCTTGGGAGTACCATGCCACAAGCAGTGCATGGCCACTCTGGCGCCATCGTGTGTGTGGGCCAGGTATACCACTGCTTCCCGGATAGCTTCAATTAATTCCTAGAGAACAAGGCAGAGAATGAAAAGGAGGAAGCCCATGCATTTCCGATTCAATTCTACAGCCAGCCTCTTTCTAGACACATTCTTACTGACAATACAGCAAATACAGCTCATAGCAATTTCTAATAAAGAACATAACAATGTCCCATTTTATCTCTTTTTAAAGTACCCACAGGTGATGTGTGATATATTCTAATAAACACAGAAACAGCAGCCAGGGGTAGCAAGTTCTAAGGGAGTGTTTAACAGGGGAAAAGACTATAATCCCTACATGTGTATATAACAAACACAATCAAAACTCATCCTGACAGAAAGTTCTGTAGTTTAGTTTACCTAACTTGTAGAGATAACTCTACAAGTCATCTCTACAAGTCATATGAATTGTGTACGAAAACACTTAAATATTTCTCAGTGAAATCTCTAGGCTAACATTCAGGATAGGCCTTTACTCACAGATAACCTTTTCGCAAAAACTGAAATGGGGAAAACATTTAATTTCTTATTTTCAAAGTCTGAGCAGCCAGGATTTAATGAGTTCTGGAACCCAATAGCTATAGGGATCCCAAAATAAAATTCTACCTTAGGGGAACATATACAAAGTCCTAGAGGGGGATGCTTGTGTAATCTCAAGAGTAGATTTCAGGTCACATATCTGAACATAAAAGTTCTCAAAGACTCCACCATGAATGGGCCAAATCTCAAAAGTGTGTGCCACCACGATGACTTTGCACTGATTCAAGACAGAAACCAAGGACTTACTGATCGAAGTTTTGGGGGTGCATATGTAAAAAAGTCCAAGAATACTTTATGAACCAATGAGTGTTTAATCACAGCTTCCCTGCAAATGGAAGAAAAGAGAATCAGATCTAGGGAAACGGCAACACAAAGACAGGTAATGAATAGTCTTTTGGCCCTAAAGTCATCTAAGCAAGTGAAATGGTTTTTATTAAATATAATTTGTCGTAAACCAACTGCATCTTCAGCAATACTAAGATGTCAGGTTTTAGACTGTAACACTGGTTTCATGTCCAGGCTCCACATCAGTACGGTGCATAGTCTTGGCATGCTCTACCTCATCAGAACAAGGACAGCATGATGTCTCCACTCTCAGTACTGGATATTAATAATGCACGTGTAGACTAATTCCTAATGGCTATTTTTCTGCCAAGCATTCTTCAAAATGCGTTAGCATCATAAAGTAATTTTAGCATCATAATAATCTGAATGGACTACAGCAGTGTCACCAGTAGTGAGAATTCCTACTTATCTAGGTGTGATGGATTCAGGAGAGCAGTGCTGGCTGACGTTCAAAACCCCACAAAGGATGTGTTATTATCACCTCAGTTCCACTAGTCTGGAAAGCAAACCCAGAGATGTGAAGCTGTCCATCGTGCACAGGATTGGGCGTGAGGGGACATGACATGAGTAGTCCCACCTATCATCCTGCCTGTTCCCAGCAGCTTTGCTCTCAGCCATTTTGTAGAATACCAAAGACATGAAGGCAACAAAAAAACTTCCAAGTCTATAGTACAGTTTTAACAATCAGCTCTGTAACCTACTTAACATACAAAGCTTCAGTATAACACTTTGAAAAAAAGTTTTTTCACTTGGATGTTTATAAACTACTATGACAAGTCAGCCAATAAGATACAGTATAAAGAAGAGCCTGCATAAAGAACAGTTTCAAAGAAAATGTTTTATACTCTTATTTATGATAGATTATTAACAGTAGGGATGCCTACTTTCTGGCAAGGATGATGTAAAATGTGGCTTCTTTAAATATCTCTTTCAATCTGTAAATAAAAACCCTTTCTTACTTTTGTGCCATAGGAGTCAGAATCTGCTTCATTTCATCCATAATAAGCTCTAGCTTTTCTGGCTGCACCTCCAACACCTTGTCGAGAGTTGGGTGATCTGCCGACTGAAACAGCAATATCATCACTTCAGAACAGCCAAGAACTACAGCTATGCTAAACACGTTTAAAATAAGTTTGAGATGTTTCACATTTCTAGAACAAATGTCCACAGAATAGTTCCTCATGATGTGGCTCCCTGTCTATACATCTGCCAATGTGCAAGCATCCTGTGAAGAATTAGCTCTAGCAACTCCCATGGATACAAAAACCTGCAGACACTTAAGACTCCCACATAAAACAACAATGTATTTACACACACACTCATACGATCCTTCAGTATATTTTAAACCATCTCAAGGCTACTTAAATGACATAATAAAACATAAATGCTCTACCAATAATTATTATACTATGTTGTTTATAGAACAAAATCTATACATGTCCAGTCCAGACATACATTTTTCTTTTTTCCTCTGGTTTTTCAATACAGGGTTTCTGTATTGTATAACCACAGCTGCCCTGAAACTTGCTGTAGACCAGCCTGGCCTTAAACTCAGTGAGCCACCTTCCTCTGTCTCCAGAGTGATGGCAAATGCTATCAACACCCAGCATTTATTTTATTTTTTAATATTTTTGGTTAGTTGAGTCATAAGATGTAGAAGCCATTTATGGAGAGCTGGCTGTACTTCAAGAGTCAGGCTAGACAACAACCAACTTGCTAGCCATCAGGTCTTAAAAAGCACTGAGTATGTGCCCATAATTGCTGGATATTCCCAAGGTTGACTGTCACAATAGAAATGCTCCAGCAATTCAACTTAGGAACTGAAGCTAACAGAGGCAACCCCATAGTCAATCCACACCCCTTCATATCACCCGTACTCTTATGTCCCAAGCTTCGAAATGAGCCCTAGAGCAGTACTAGGCCTATCACTGGCTGGTCTCAGACTCAGCTTCTATATTCCATCCAATGCCAGGTCTCTAGAAGCTGCCTCCTCTAGATCCAATCCAGACAAAGGTGGCAAAACCAGAAAGAAACATGAGACAACGTAAGAAGGGAAGCCTAGTGTAGCTCCAGAGCTGGCTATGGAGCAGCTTAAAGGTCTGCTCACTGCTGCAGGCTTTGATCTCACCCTGACTGCACAGAGGGAAGCACAAAAGTAGAATGTTCTAAAGGTGATTTAAAGGCAGCATTGTGGAGGAGAAAGCATGGAGTGACCACTTGCTCCCTATTGCAGACATATCACCTAAGAAAACAATGGCTACTCTCTGCGGCGTCCCAGCGCACTCTGGAGCAGGGGCAGCTGAACTCTGCACCTGGCCACACCCGCAGCCCCTGCTGCTCAGGGAATCTACTAAGAGCCCTACTGCGACCCTGAACTGAGTAAACTGAGCAAACCAACTGCAGGGGTCTATGAGGGGCGGATTCGAACCCTGACCAGAGGTGAGGAGGGTTCGGCAGGCCTCAGCGCCTGTATCCTGGCCTGGGAGGGAGAGTTGACCTCACACTGCTTCCGGTTCCGCCACCGGGACCTGTGCTCTCTGCGGCGTCCCAGCGCACTCTGGAGCAGGGGCAGCTGAACTCTGCACCTGGCCACACCCGCAGCCCCTGCTGCTCAGGGAATCTACTAGGAGCCCTACTGCGACCCTGAAC